>PVHY01015153.1:0-11120 GCA_004024945.1 Uropsilus gracilis
TCACTCTTAACATTTTTTTTTCTTTTTATCTCAAGCATTTGAGAATAGCTGAACTTTCACAAACAAGTATTGCTCGATTATTGATTATTTTATTTTTGTGGGTTCATGTGCCAAAGGAAAGCTATATTGTCCTTCTTTGGAAAGCCAAATGAACCTGTCCATGGATCTCAAATCCATTTATCACTATACTTTGCTGCTGGAGCTACAACTTACATGTGGGATATAGGGAAATAAAAAACAAAAGAACAAGAAAAAGCTAAAATCAAAAATGGAACTAAAGGATACAGCAAGGGAGAGGGTGGGTTGAGGGGAAAGTTGGGGGAGGGATGAGCACAAGCATGATGGGCAGCATGATGGTTCATGGGTAACATGGTGGGAGAACTTCGGTGTATACAATGATGTACTAAACATATACGTATATATTCAATAAAATTATATATGTAAAATGAAAAAAAAATAAAATTACCTATCTTTCAATCTATGCTCAAAAAAATAAAAAACAATAGCAAGCCCCATCAAAAATTAGGTTTTAAGTAATTTCAGCAAGGCTGACAGTGCTCACTTGTACCTGGAACTGAATGAGCACATCAGTCCTGAAAACTGATCAGTACTCTGGATATCCAGGTGCATCAAAATGGGAAGTATGTTTTTCAGCATGGTATTCCATTTTATTTGTGAGACTCTGTACTTTAAATTGTACCCCTTCAAGACAGATGGAATGAAATTGACCCAGAAAAGAGTAATGAAAAACTGTTAAGAGAGGGGTAATAGAGGAGATGGGTAATAGAGGAGAACTTCCAAAATTATGGGTAGTGCTTTAGTAAAGAAGGAATACATGCTAGAGGAAATAAATAGATTTCAATAAAGAATGACAAGTGGGAGAAAAATCCCCTTGCAATATTCTGATTAGTAATGTTTCTTCTATCCTACCTTCACCATTGGTAAATATGTTCTTATGCACTACTATAGTTAAGATGCCCTCTATATTTTTTTTCTCTAGGTCATACATTCAACACACATTATCTTAAAACGCATCATCAAAATTTAATTCTGAAAGAAGTACTTTGTTATCAGTGTGAAGTTTCTCTGTGGTGTGGAATAACTGATTAGAGTCTCTTATTTTATACTTAGTGATATCTCAAAGTTTCTGGATTTAAGGCTGTTTGTGAAAAATGCATTCAAATTATCATTTTTCATATACCTATTGTGTGTTACTGTAGCTAGAAACACGCCTAGTGTGCTAAGGCAAATTGATTCAGGAACACAACTCTGGCTTAATCCAGGGCTGAAAACAAAACCACAGAAGTGAATGGACTCTTGTTTCATATGATGATGGCTAAATTTTGCTTCTCTGACTGAGCACTGGAAATACCAGTAGCTGGTTTGAGAATCTGGAATGGAAGTATTCAGTACTATACAGATCTCTTCTTCTTTGTCTTTATTTCATTATATGAATACTGCTTTGTCTTTATTTCACTATATACATAACATGATCACCAGAAAACAAACTAACACAAAATCCATATGAAACAAAATGTCAACTGAATTATCACTATCTTGAAAGAGTTGTCAATATTTTGGTAATTATTCTTCATTACTCTATGTATGAGTGAGTATATACATTATGATTTATAGAAACACATTTGGATCTTAACTTATGATGGGTTTATGTCTTAAAAAACTTATTTTTAAGTTGAAAATATTTTAGTCCACAGTGCATTTTAGGTTGAAATGCATTTAATAAATCCAATCAGCAAACACCTAAGTTGAGCATTCTCTACAGTAACCATGTTCAGAACATTCACATGCACCTACAGTTGGGCAAAATCATGCCAGGGATGAATGTATCATGTAATTTACTGAATATTACACACCATTACCTTCATGATCATGTGGCTGACTGAGATCTACACCTGGCTACACTGCCCAGAATCACCTGAACATCACACCACACATCATCAGTCTGGAAAAACATCAACATTTAAAATCTGTATATAGACTCTACTGGATGCATACCACCTTCGCACTATCACGGATTTGAAATATCTTAAGACAAACCATAGTGAGAAGAGAACTATATTAGTCAATACTATCAACGAAAACATTGATCTGATATGACTTTTAGACACATTATATCATGTTTATTCATACATGTACTAGAATATGTATAAACACACAAAGATTAATGTAATTGTTCTTTTTATTTCTATGCCATGCACTCTCTATCAGTTATATCCTATTATTTTAATTATCAAGTAAATGACAAGATTGAAATATTCTCAAAAATTCATCTTTGATCAAAAACTAAAGTGATACATATAGTCTTATGTTTACTTCAGTGCTATTTACAATAGCTAAGTTAAGAAAAAATCTTAAGTGTCTGAGGGACAACATGTAGATAAAAAAGATGTGATATATTTGCACAATGGAATATTACTCAGCTATAAAAAATATGACATGCTTATTTGCAATAAGGATAGTAGTGAAAGGGATTATAGAAAGTGAACTAAGTCAGAAAGAGAAAGACAAATATCAGATGATTTTGTTCCTGTACAATATAAAGAAATAAAACTAAGAAACAGACAAAAACAAGTCAAACAAACCCCAGAAATCTGACTATAGAATTGAGGCTTTCAAAGGGAAAGATGGATAGGTAGAAGGCCAAATGGTTAGGGGCACAATAGATCTAGAGGACTACGGGTGCCTCAGTGGTGTTAGGGGGTGGTGCTATATATCTGAAGGTGTGTGAACCCCTGAAGCATATACAAATGCTACTTCAAATAATACACAGTCTAAAAACTTTTAAAAATTAGTGTTTTAAAACAAAATTACATAAATAATTTGACAAATATAAAAATACTTAATAAACATAAAAAATATATAGAAAATTATCTTTGACATTTACATCACACCTGCACAAGGTGGTTACACAACTCAAATTCTCACAAGTAGTAGGCATAGAAAGAGTTTTCTCCCTTGCTTTTTGCTGTGCATAGAAACACTATAAATATAATGAACCCCTACTGTTCCTACAAGAAGTCATAAGGGTCTCACTTTAAGTGGAAACCAAGTCTAGTGGATTATCATCTACTACACATGTATGGCAAGAGTGCAAATCAAGATTAGACAATTGGGGTCACCCAGAAGCAGCCAATAGAGTTACATAAGTAAGCTAGAATATTGATGATTTTTTTTTTACCAAAATATCAATGAAATTCACCCTCTTTATCAGGCTTTTGAAATCCAGAAAGGCAAGGTTAGTAACATAGAGGTGTTTCCTTCTTGATTCAATTAGTCAGAGTTAGCTAGCTGGGCAGGTGGCGTGCAAAACAGAAGGACTGTAATTCCCGGATCCCAAAATAAAATCTATGCTAGCACATGAGCAAAATGGAGCTCTTCCATGCCTTCCTACAGAATGTGTCCCAGACTGGGGACTCAGGGCAAGCTGTATAGCTGAGTTCTACTTTCTTTAGATTTCTTTTTAATATGGAAGACTCATTATATACAACGCCATAAAAAAAACTTAAAGATAAAACATTTCGATAGTCCTTCATCTGACTGTCATAAGTAGAACTGTATTTACTAATTGGATTTTGACATTTCATTTGTATATACATCAAACATGTATCTTCTTTTGCATTTTTAGTTCCAATGTTTTTCTTTATAGGTTCAAGTTTTGGTTTTATAAGAAAACTGGAAAGGATAAACTTCAAACACATAACAGAATGTACTTTATGAAGGAATGCAAAGGTTAATACGTTTATGTACTCTGAATTCTCTCCAAAGTTGTTTAGTTGCACATCTCTGAGGTTTAACAAGAAAATTTATGTGTCATCTAATGTAATAACTTTCTGAAAGACACTTTGTATCAGGTGATTTTCAAACAATTATAAGAAGTTGGGGGAATATGAATTGGAACAGTGCTATTAGGTCAATTTCAATCTAATAAAGCAAAGTTTATATAATTCTGCCACATATAAATTTTAGTTTTGGTTTCAAATATGTTCTTTTATTTCAGCATGACTCTTGTTCAAGTCTTCTATAAAATAAAATGCTTAGATTTCTTTAAAGATTTCTCAAGGCATATAGGAAGTTCTACTTTTAAACCTTCTTACTATGACACAAAATAGCTGAATTCTGGGAAGTTGGCAATTCAGTAAGTATTTTGTTGTTGTTGTTGTTGTCATCTCTTTATAACTTGACTTCTGAAAAGACCCTGAGAGAGTGAAAGAATAGATTCGTTATTTTTTACCCTTTCTTTAAAGTGTTAGCTAGTTCCCAGAAAACAGTACCTCTGTTGGCACTAGTAGGGAGATCTGATACTTTGTCATTTCCTAGAACCTAATAACAGTGTTACCCAGGGATCCCATTGCCTGAGAAGTGCTATTTTCACATCCAAATGATGGTCTCCTCCAACTCTTTCCAGTGCTTCCTTAACTTCAGTTAGTAAAACTCCTCTCTAGCCCTTCAAACTTGAGATCCCACTTAACTTATGCTTGCCAAAGTAAGTACCCAGGCCCATTTAAAAGCTAAGGTTAGTAAACTACCTGCTTTGGAAATAAAGATTTATGGGAATACAGTCACACCTGTTTGTTTACATACTGCCTATGGCTGCTTTCACACCATAGGGCTGAGCATCTGGGTCAGGGACCATACAGCACAGCACACAAGTCAGAAAGATTTACTATGTGCCCCTCTGTAGAAAATGTTGCCAGTTTTGCTGCTGGAAGCTCACAGACTTCTCTGCAAGCCCATCTGGAGAGTTTCAGAGATTCAGTCAGATACCTCTCCAGAGTATCAGAAGTATTTCCTTTAGGTTAGTGACTGTAAGTTCTTAGATAGAAAGTTTAAGACTGTAATGCTTTAACAAATAACATTTATTTTTTTAGAGCACTTCGGTTTACAATAAAGTCAAGAGTGAGGACAGAGTCCTCCCTGATAACCTGTCTCCTCACACACACAACCTTTACCATTAACAGCACCAGAGCAGGGCATTGTTATAAAGTTTACACTGACACATCATTATTGCCCAGTCATAGTTTACATTAGATTTCACTCTTCGCATAGTATAGTTATTGTGATATATATTCAGTGACATGTATCCCCTGCTGTAGCATCAAACAGAATAGTATTGCCATCTTGAAAATCCCTTTTGCATCTCTCCCCTCCACCTCCTGGAAAATACTAATCTCTTTATGACTCCATCATTCTGCCTTTTCTAGAATGTCATGCTGTAGTCATACTCTGTAGGATTTTTACACTGGCTTATTTCACTTTGTGATGTGCATTTCCTTCAGCCTTTTCTTGACTTGATTACTCATTTCATTTTAGTTCTGAATACTATTCTATCATCTGGATGTTCCACCATCATTTGGATGTACCACTGTGTATTTATCTGCTTCCCCACTGAAAGACATTTTGGTAGTTTGCAAGTATGGACAATTATGCATAGAGCTGCAACAAATATTTGCATGGAAATAACTTTCAATTAACTTGGGTAAATACCAAGGAAAGCAATTTTTGGACTCTATGATATGACAACACTTAGTTTTGTAAGAAACTGCCAAGTTATCTTACAAAGTGGCCAATTTCTTCTGCAGTCCAATCAGAAATAAGTAAGTTTCTTTGCTCTGCATTTTCACCTGCATTTGGTCTTGTCAATCTTCTGGATTTGGTCTTGTTTAGAGTTGTGCAGTGGTATCTCACTGTTGGCTTTATTTTGTCATTTCCTGAATACATGTGATGATGAACATCTTCTTGCATGCTTATTTGCTATATGCATTATTTGGTAAACTATGTGTTCATGTATCTTGCCCATTTGAAATCAGTTTTTTTTTAAATTTTTTAATCTTAAGAGTTATTTGTATATTTTTTATAATATTCCTTTATCAGACATGTCTTTTGTGAACACTGTGAATTCTGTACTTCTGAAAGGGGCTAGGTTAGGTCAAATTTCCATTAGTTAAACCAAGTGATTAAGCTACTATAATTTATAAAGTAGAGATATAGATTAAGTCAGGCATTTTAAAACAATTTTTAAATGTTTTTGTCACTAAATACTATGTAATATAGAACATTTGGAGAGAAAAACATGCTGTTAACTTCTCATGTACATATAAGATGCATACATGTCATATATACACTTATATAGAGAATAATGTATATCATAAAAAGTATGCTATAATATACTTTTAAAATGATTCACTAATATGTTGAGAATATGTATTGAAGCATTACATATTTTCCCACACCACTCTTTTAAATTAATGTATATCATTCTAAGAGTTGTATTATAGCATAATTGACTGATTTTCCATATATATATTGATCTTGCATTTTATCTTTTAAATAATGCATTGGTGAGTGTTCTAGAAAAATCTTTACATACATCTCTAATTATTGCTGTAGCATGCTTCTAGAAATACTACACCAAAATCATGGAAAATTCTAGAGCACCTGAAACATCTTACCAAAATATATTGCAAAAGTTTTTTTCCTTTGAACACCCACAGGAAACCACCATGACAGTGTCACAAATACTGAAATTGAGGTGCACTAACTCACATTCATTTACTATATGATCAGTTCTTTTGAGACATAAAATGAGTAAAATATCTTGAGCTAGTCACTAATACTAAACTCGAATCCAACGTATATAGCCTGTTATCAAACTCCAAATTCATTTTAAAAGCATAAGAAGCCAGAGAAAAAAATCAACTTTATAAACAAGCAAACAAATAAGCAAGCAAACATGTAAACAAAAAGAGAAAAAAATTATGCAGACTTGAAGCTTTTAGAAGATGCTGCAAAAGGGACTTTTAATGTGGTCACTATCCTCAGACAAAGGACATAATCTCTCCATACTTGCAAGTGAAAAATAAATTCTTACCTGAAACTGGCTCTGAAAAAGTATTCATAACATTATTTCAAAAGCAAACCTGAATACACAATAAATACAAACTGAACCCCTTTCTGTGAAGAGATCACTCAACTTAGGAGGGTCCTTTGAGATGCACAGTGCTAGGATCAGTTTAGGGTCAATCAGATTGGAATCAAAACTTTTTGGTAAATCCCTGAACTGATGTTATGCCTCAATGTCTGTAACAAATTAAACGCTACCTTTCTGAGAGTCTTATGAAATTTAAATAAGATTATGTGTATAGAGTTTCAACTCATCTTTGTAACTTCTAGTTCTACAATGCAAAAATAACTCTGTCTTAAGGAATGTACAAACTGTGAAGGGGCATATTCCAAAAGAAAATGAATGATGCTAAATGGAAGACAGGTCTGCTCCAAGTACATCTTATAAAATTTTAGTGTTGCCTAGTGTTACAATATCTGGTCAGAATATTTAGCTAGTAGTTAAAATCAAATTACTGAGTATGTAACATTGAATTGAGAATAGAATTCAAGCATTTTAAGAATGAAAGGGTTTAGAAAAGGAATACAGAGAAGTAAGAAACTATAGTTGAGCTATGTATTTTGCCCCTCAATGCCAAGGCAATTTTTGGATATTCTGATTTTTGTCTAAAAGATTTTCCTCAGATTAGATGACATTGTAACCCCACCAAATAAATAATGCTTACATACTGGTTCCACAGTTGAATGATGGCTTCTGACTCAAAATTGAATGAATAGTTTAATGGTAGTTCAAATAGTAGCAAATAGTTGTTTGCCAGTTTACAATCACTTATTCTCATTCACTCTCTGTCATTTTCTGAGCTATGTTGCAGTTAAGAAAGCTGTCATACAAAATGAAAGTGGCTTTTTCAAGCAGAAAACAAATGTACTCTGGCTGGTAGACTGGCATTTAATCATTCAGTCTCTTAGCATCATTACTTTGCTGCTAGCATAAACCATCCCGCCTTGTTTATGGAGGAAAAGAGGCTGTGAACACCTGGCTTGCCAACCTCCACAAGGAGGTGCCACTGAGGTCTTTGTTGATATCTGGAGCTATCAGCAATGCTGCCAGCCACTGGGACTATGGTCCCTGGTTTCACATGTGGTTTGAGGGTGAGGGTGATAAAAGGCAGAACTCCCTCTTTGGCATACCAAATAGAATCATCCTTTAGACTCTGAGGTCTTCTGCTAAAGCTAAAAATAATAAATATTTTCTTCAATTTTAGAAAGTCAGTCTTTTCCAGATATATTGTGTACATTGAGAGTGATCTCCATGCCTTACCCCTTCTCCCCAATTTTAGTAGGTTGGTACCTTTGGGATAAAGGAGAAGATACTGATTAAAGTCACCTTTACAGAGCAGGGTCAAACCAAGTATGCCTACAGATAGGGGTTGTGATTTTTTGGTAATGGTCCTAGGTGAACCAGGATCAGGAAATATTATTATAAAAGTTCAGCAATAACTGATTTTCCTTTGGGTTCTAGCTGTCCCTTCAGTTGCAAGGATGAAATGTAGACACCCTGTTAATAAGGGAATAGAAGCACATCTGTATTGTTCCTAGTAGGATATATAATATGCCAGGTGAGATGTTTTCTTCTGTAATCACAGTTCCAATTCTTTTGTGTGAAGAGAATATTTTGATGGTATCTTGTTAGTAGGACAACTGATACAAGAAGAAAACTGAAATTCTTAGAATCTCTCCAAGTATCCTGTATGCATATTTGCACTCAGGACTTCCTTAGATTCCTTTAGGAATAGGAATAATTCTATAGACTAAAAACATTTTTTACTTTAATATTTTTGGCCCCTACTAAACTCTCTAAAGACAGGAAATGTGAAGAAAAATGTCTTCTTACCAGTTCCCAGAACTCAGCTTCAGGAGCTCAAGTTAAAAACTTTCCATATTATTAGACTTAAAAAAAAGATATTTGTCTCCAGTAAGAAACAGAAACAGAAAGACTATGGGGAAACAAGCTAAAGTCAGTTAAAATGAGGTATTTGTGTTATTAAAGTGTCAAGCCGAAAGTTACACCATGTAGGGTTTTGTGGAGCACCTGGTACCCTGGTATGTCAGGGCCATTCTTTCTTCAATGGTTGATCTTCAGTCTTCTCCTTGTGCAGCCACATAACAGTTCTTGGTATTCGATATGGCGTTATTTCCAGTCCTTGTGGGAGACTGTTTAATGGTATTGTCAGTGCTAGAAGTGTTTTGGAACATTTTAATCTTGTAAAATGTTCTCAGTTGCACAGGGGAGTCTACATTTGAGTTTCTCTGTTATCATGAATGATAAGGGGCCTGCTTGCACATCTTTTGCTGATTTTTTTATACCAGCATCGCTAAAATTTCAGATAATTTCAACTTATTGTCATAGATCACATGCTTCTAACAGTCAGCTAGTGTATTCTCAAGTTGCCTCTATAAACACAACCATTTTATTCTTGACATGAAACAGCCTTTTGGATGTTGGTGGTGGAAGGCACTAGAACGAGCAGCGCAAATTTGAAAGCTAGAGGAGTGAGGCTCCAGGACAAAAAACATGGGTAGAGGGGCAGGGAAATCATGTGGAACATAGGAGAAGGGGTAGCAAAGAAAAAAAATATTCCCAAGTTTTGTGCAAGTAGAAAGTTGTCAGTCCTGAAAACCGGTCAATGGGATTAACTATTTATCCAGATAGCAGCATTTGCGCAAATGACCACAGGTAAAATATTCCTCATTTCTTCATTGATTCACACATTATCAGTTCATTTATTCCTATGTTCAGCACATACAGCAAGTTCCTCATCATCTCTGAGATTAAACAGAGAAGGTAAGAATTGTCTCAGTGTGTATCTCAGTGTGTATCTCAGAGTGTAAATATTCTCACACTCTGGGGGATGGAAAAGAAGATACCCAGAGTCCTCTAATTCAGTGTGATGCATACGTCAGCAGAAGGATGAATGGATGTGATTACTTTTCCTGGGTGAGAAAAAAAAATGAAGGGGCAGGAGAAAAAAAGCAAAAGAGAAAGAAGCAAAGTAGATGTAGATGATCCCATAGAATAGAGATTGCTGGCCGGGCATGGCATGCGTGTAGGTGGCAGCCTAGGAAGCCACATCCAGGGCCAGAGATCATGGTTCGAGTCCCACTGGGGACACATAGCAGGACATAGCCCCCAAAAAATAGCTGGGCGTGGTGGCGCATGCCTATAATACCAGCTACCTGGGAAACTGAAGTTGGGGATTGCTTGAGTCTGTGGTACCCCGGGCAACGTGAACCAACGGTTCCATGGGCAAAAATAGAGAGATCTAGTCTCAAAAAAAAAAAAGAGAGTGCTTACACTGAACCTTAAAGCATTTATAAGATTCCACCAGGGGTTAAAAAAATGCAAGGACCAGTTAAGGCAGAGAAAATAAGAGAGAAATTGCAAAGGGTGATTTGGAAAGGAGCATCTAGACCTCCTGATGCCATAATCTTTCACCATAATCTCCATCAAATTGCATCCACTCTTTAGAACAAGACACCCTTGTAGAACTTGACTCCTGTTCATTGACAAATGGTAGAGGGGTTAGAAATATTTAATCTGAGTGTGTTCTACAGTGGGGTCACATCCAATGAAGCATAACCTTTCACATTGGAAATGCAAAGCAGGGCAACTTCCTGTCTGCAGTGAAGGTTTACCTGAAATTTTGCTGAGACTAACCTTGTTCAGCTTAAACAGGAATGAGAGACAATGTCATTCTAGGCTCCTTCTCAGTAGCCTCCCGGAGCTCTGCTTTTGGGGAGGAGAGCTATGTTACAGAAGGGATGAATTAAGGTTTGCCCTGTGCACACAGAATTGCACTGATTGTCCTACCATGCTGGTATTTTGAAGAAATTCCTAAGTATGTTCCTTCCTTTTTAGCCCTCAGAATAAAAGAGCTCTGTCCACATCCTGATTTGACTTTCCAGAGACAACAAAAAAATAAGTCTTCTTTCAGAAATGCTACTGAGAGAATACTACTTACATGTTTTTGAAACATAATTGGTATTATATTTCTGCGGTGACTTCTTTTCCCAGCAGATATCACTTTACTTATATTCATAATATACTGTAAGCATTGAACTGACTTAAAAAAAAAAAGACTAAATGCTTCTTGTTATTCTCCAGCACGCCAATTTATTGGGATCAGTGGCTTCAATTGGAAATATTGTATTTGTTTTTATAATAAAAAGTACATAATTGTTATTAGTCCCAAGATTCC
>PVHY01015153.1:11220-36766 GCA_004024945.1 Uropsilus gracilis
TTTTTTTCACTTCATTCTTATCCATAGCCCTCCAGAGAGCTGCGTGCAGCTCTGAACTACAGTCTTTTCTCTTTTTCCTCTATCATCTCTCATTTATCTCCCCCATGATACCAAGTGTCAAGATTTCCAGGGGGTGTGGGGAGATAAATCACCCCCTTTTACTGCATCTTGAGTTTGCAAATGATTTGGGAAGAAAAAAAAAAAAACAAAACAGACAACAACAAATGGAACTCAAAATGTCAAACTTACCAGTGACTGGCAACACAGGCTGTAGATGGCAACTTCTGGCGGGTAACAGCCCCTCCTTAAACCAGTCAGGCACAGTTATGCATCAGACAGGCACAGTCATTCAGCTGGTCCTGGTAAACTGCACACCACCCTAACACAAGGAGCCCCCTCAGATTAGCAAAATAGGGTGCTAGCATGTACTCAGGATAGGATGACTCTGGAAGAGGTGGGGAGGGCAGAGTTGGGTGTTCTGAAGACCAGAGCATTTAAGTTCCTGTTTCCTGCCATATGACTGGGGAAACTGTCTGCCTCTTCCAAGTTTAAGAGCATATGGGAGCATGGGAAGCAGCCAGGAGAATCCCCTCAGGGAAAAAACCTGGGATAGATAATGCGGTTTAGGGATGCGTGAGGTCTAGGGAAACTTCATGAAGTACTGGAAACTTCAGATCCCTAGAAAATACTCCTATCTCCAGGTCCAAAGAATTAACGAGAAAGTTATTAAAGGTCCAATCTTTTCTCCTCTCTCTATCCTCACGTCTGGTACATTTATGATGAAGCTCCTGGTTGAAATTATTCTTCAAAACATGTCAGATTTTGGGATTTTGGTGTCTGCTATTCCCAGCTCCTGAATGTTTCCAAAGTTACCAAAGGGAAAAGCCAACTGCTACTGCCACACTGTGGGGGGCGAGGGTGGGGGGAGGAAGCTTTCCTGGGGTTGAAATAAACAATGTGGTCACTTAACATACAAACTAGAACTAAGAGTATTATTCAGACATTTGAACTCTGTCTCTCACAACAGACAGATTTCTTGAAACCTATTTGCTGATATTTTATCTTCATTTCTTGCAGGGTAATATTTCTTAAAGAAATATATTTAAAAGTTAAAGGTACAAGGATATCATTTTGAGGGGACTTGGAATTTTGAGATTTTGTCAGTATTAATGTCTTTGGTCTGCTTTAAATCCTGGTCTGCAGTCTGTGTAAAGGAATCCTTATGGAGAGAAAGACTGTGAGCACAGCAAACTCCTAGGATCTGAGAGCCACTCAGGGTTTGGTAAGGAAGGAGTTTGCTGTGCTGCCTCATGGCTTTGTCTCACGTTCTTCTCTCTACACTAGACCATGGATAACTTTTCCTACTGGGGTCACAGTGTGCAACGTACAAGTATTTGCTATTTCTTCATTTTATTTTTTTCTCACCAATGATAAACATTGCACTCAAATAGATTAAATCTTTTCCAAAGTGTAGTGGATAATACCACGGATTCTGGACTTCCTGTCATACCACAGTGACTGCCAGAGGTTCTTTCACATCCTTTACCCACAAACACCTCATCCTGCAGAAGGGATTATGACGGTAACTCCTTCGTGAAGACCAAAAGAAAACACACCCCAAGCATCACAGCATCAGGCCTATGGAAATATGAGCACTCAAGCAAATTTTATAATAATTCTTTGCAGTGGGAATAGTTTGAAGACAGAAATATAAAGACACTAAGATAAAAGGACATTTTATAGATTTATATTATATATAAATACATATATGGTTTAACATATTTATGTGACATTTTATATATATAATATGCATTTATGTATTATTTATGTATTATATATTGTATGTATTTATGTATTATATATTATATATGTATTTATGTATCATTTATGGCTACAATTCCATACCACGTCTTAATATTTTATCATATTTCCTTCAATCTTTCGTAAAAAATAAATAGAAAATTAGGAGAACATTAAATTTCCTTCTATCTTTAACTTACTCTCTGTCAAACCAATAACCTACTAATCTACAGTTAGTGGGTACTCTTTTCACCACAACTAACACATTATCCACAGACTGTCCAATTATTTTAGATAACATGCTATGTATATCTTTCTGCAATACCCTGTTTTGTTTTGCTTTTTGTTCTTTTGTTTTTGTTTTTTTAATCATTCCTTGCAAAATTTATGCATATTTATGAAGGGAGCTTTAACCCACTCATTTTGTATAAATCATATTCTATGAACTTATTGCCAAAGTTTACTTATCATTTCTGCTGACCATGATACTAAAGTTTTTTGAAAACTCTGCTGGAATCATTCATGATAACATTCCCTTCCATGTATAAGCTAGGCATTCTCAAAAGTGATCCCAGCATTCTGTATTTCTCCCAGTTCATAGAACTGTAATTTTAAAAAATGTATTAGTTTGATGAATTCGAATTTTTATCTTATTTTTTTAACTATGTTCTCTGATTTAAAAAAAATGAAGCTGTATCACTTTTTTATTTGCCGATTTCTGCTTCAAAGTAATTCTTTGTTAATTTTTCTATTTTCTTGATTTGTCTTTGTCTACTTGACTCATAGAGATGTTTTAATCTGCTCTGATAATTACAATTTTGTTACTTATGTACCATATGTAATGCTTACTTTTCTAGAATTTTTGGAATAAATTATATTCTAAATGCATATTTTTAATTCTCCCTCTCATGATTTTTCCTTTTATGTTTAAATATCTTTCCTGTTCTAACTCCAACACAATTCTCTTACTATTTTTTCCAAAATATTCTAAATATTTTTCCTAAATATTTTTCCTAAATATTTGGGTCTTTCATCCACTGATAAACTACTTGTGTGAACAATATAAGGCAGCATTTTAATTATCTTTTGTTCTTACTGTCCCTTTTTGGTAACCAATTGGTCTAATACCATTTATTGCATAGCCTTTTGCCATATAAAATGCATGGTGGGATATACCAGTTTGAAAATAAGCAATGGGGAAGTTTCTGATATTTTGTTCTATTCTACTTTCTATCCTTGGATCAATGTTCCAGCCAGGCATCATCAGAGCTTCAGTTTCATCATAGTAATCATCCTTGTCATCATCATCATCATCACCATCATCATCATCATCATCATCATCATCATCATCATCATCATCATCATGTTTTTGTTTAAAGCCTAATCTGTGCAGAAAAAGTCCTGAGGTATCAATTTAAAATCCTTTAATCTTTTCAAATGTCATACAACCCAATAAAGTAAATGATTCTTTATTTCAAACATGACGAAACTGAGACACCTAAAAATTTCACACATTGAGTTATTCTGGAAATGAGAAAATTGGGGTTCAAGCCCAACTCAGTCTAAAGGTAATATTCACTCTCTTAAAGCATCCATGATACACTATCTCCCCAGACGAAAATACAGGATCATCTTGCTCAGCAGTTCTCAGCACCGAAAGCACATTACAATTACCCAAGTACCTTTTCTAAAATACTGATGACCAAAATTCTCCTCAAACAAACTTAAGCCAAAGTACCAGGGATATATTTCATGTATTTTAAAAAACTACCTTGATTTGTATGTGCCTCCAAAGCTGAAAATCACTGATTTAGTCCTATATTCTTGTTTACTCATGAGAAAACTAAAGGTCAAATACAAAATATATTAGCTCCATATCTCATCCTAGTTAGTGACAAAACAGGAACTACAAACTAGTACTTTGATTCATAGTCCAGTACTCTCTTCATGAGGCCAAACACTTTCTCAGTTTTATATGGAGTGGTACTAATGAAGTTTTCTGTAAGTCTACATGAAGAGCATGTCTAGGGTCCTTGATCAAGAGCAACCCTCCATATGACTGCTGCTACTCAGAAACCATTTATGTGCAATAAAGTCAAACCACCAGAAGTTTCTTCTGATACATGATGAAGCTTAACAATTCTTCCAAACTTTTGCTCACATTTGCTGATAATAAAAATTTATTTCATACTTTCATTTGGCAATTAGAAAGAAAATTTTAAAATTACCTTACTAAAATATCACACTAACTTGGGTTCAACTAAAGTGTCACCGGTGACTCACATACAAGTGCAGATTTCCAAGACTCATCCAAAGAGCAGATTATTGACAAGACATGAGAAAGTTCAAAGTCACAAAGAGAAACATATGATAATCTGAATAGTAGAAGAATAGAAATTATTGGAATTTTACTGTAGCCTAGGATCACAGAAAGGGAAGAACTTCCTAAGAAGTATACGTATATGGACTGAAATCTTATTCTAAAGTATAAGTCCAAGAAGGTTTGAGGAGGTGTCTCGTCTCCATAAAGGGTTAAGTTTCTTATATCAATTTAAATAGAAATTTTCAAACATACTCCAAAGAGAAAATAATTCAATGAACACCTCTAAACCAACAATATTGATGGAGAAAATTATTATTACTGCCATTAAATTTGTATTATTTTGTCAGTCTTGACCTGATGTTTTAAACACTATTCTAGATGCTCAGTGAGTTATCACATGTGAAACACTCCTGAGGAGAGATGCATGGCACCAAAAATGTGAAGTTCACTCTGTTTAATGAAGAAGTCAAAAGAGACACTTCAGGGGCATTAATACCATCTGGAAGTTTTCCTTGGCTTTCATTAATTTTGTTTTCATACAATCCATCTATTTGCACATTATATATCAACAGCCAAAGTCGATAAATATTCTAAATTTGTTCTTCCTCTCATAGCCAATATGCTGAATTTTCAGGTAATATAGAGGTTTTGATTGCCAAGCAGTGGTAGATTTTTGGCAGTTTATTTTACAGCAGTGTTTGTGTGTTTTGAATATTTTATTGCCTTCTGTCTTTATTATTTTATAAAAACAAATGGAAGATGAAAATGCTGATACAAGAAGTGCAGATCTTGTAAACCTAATATAGTTGAGACAAAGATGGAAATCAATCTGAAAGCCAAGAACGGTAAATCAACAAAGCATTCATCAGGCTTGTGCCAGTCAACTGTTTGTTCAGTTGTGAATTGAAGATAACAAACAAGAACACATTTGAAATTCCAGAAATAAGTCACAGAGATTTGTGTAAAAGACAAACATATTTGAAGTCAATTTAACTCTCTATGTTTGGCTCCAATACCCTCTACTCTTATGTTTATCATTTGGACTTTAGACAATCAATGTGGATACACAAGATTAAGAATGTGCTATATATAAAAAGTTTAATATTTTATATGGCTTTTATAAGGCAAAAATAATCCATTCTAAACTCATATTTTTTTCTGATTGCAGACAAGAATCATACAGTAGTTCTCCTTATCCTGTAAAATCACACATTTATGTAGTGCACACTCACAAATGATCTTTGACTCACTTGGTTCAGTTTTATACCAATGAAGTGTTACAAAGGCATGTGACTAGTGTGCACAATAGTAATATACTCTTATTAACATCAATCACCATTATCTTCAGGACAAATTAATAACATTAAAGTCACAACATATTGATAAGTTTCCATGATAAAGGAGATATAAAATTAAAATTGCAAACAATATATAAAACAACATAAAATGTTTCATACAACCTGATAAATGTGTCTTTTCTGAAACTGATAACCTGATAAATGTGTCTTTTTAGTAGCTCTTATTTCACAACAAAACATAGTAGAACCAAGTCTCAGATTCACAGCCATCTGAAAATCATGATGATGATCCTGAGATTTGGAGACAGTCTCTTGACCACTCAGGGATCCTTCTCTCTTGCAAAATAAACATGATTGATCTGAAAGATCAAACCTAATAAAAATGGACATAAGTGCTAAAAGAAACTGTCACCATCAACGTTTTAATGGGAGATTCCAGTAGCCCTTTCTCAAAAATGGATAGACAAGGAACATCAATAAGGATGCAGAAAATATGAACAAAACAATATATATGTATATTCAATTCTATCTTAGACATATATCATTACTGCATCTAGCAGAGATAACACATCATTATCATGCACCCATGGGATGTTTACAAAAGTCACTTATGTACAATGGAACAGTAGGAAATGTTTCAGTAAATTTCAGAGGAGGGAGAGACAAAGAAAGTCTATACCATTGTCAAGACAAGGCAGGATGGAAGCAGGAAATGTAGTGTGTGTTTTAGGTAATGAGACTAGTTGTCTTAAATCATTAATGTAAAGTGAGGAGGATGTTTTCCAAAATACCAAACCAATGAAAAAGGAAATATTAAACACACAAAAGACTGGATTGTGTTTTGATCTGTCTCTTGTTAGGCATTAGCTGTTTTCATGTTTTGACCATATGCAATAAATTCAGTAATTAGGGACAAGATGCTCTATATTCTGTGTTAATTCTAAGTTTCTCCTTTCCAATAGAAGGAAAATTCAACCCACAAACAGGTGTGCACTACAACCTGATAAATGTGTCTTTTCAGTAGCTCTTGTTTCACAATACAACACAATGGAATCAAGCCTCAAATTCACAGCCTTGCAAAAACCATCATGACAATCTTGAGATTTGGAAACAGTCCCTTGACCACTAAAGGTTCCTTCTCTTTTGCAACATAAACATGATTGATTGGAAAGGTTAAACCTAATTCAGCTTCTGTCTCTAACTGAACTTCAGCATGGGCTTTCCCTCACAATTTCTCAAAGTCTTTATGTAAAGGCATACTGAAGCGACTGTTTCCCAGCAATACTGATGGTCCCTGTTTCCTGAGGGACCATCATACATGTGGATTTCTGAACTGAATGTGAATAATGCTGGTCAAGTCTTTGGATCCTGTCAGTCAAGTTGGAATTGTAGTACTAGGGTATTGGCAGAAGGAAGAGCAGTTGCTTATACTTATTGAAAGACTCTTAAAAAACCCATAGGGCATAAAGTTTGTAATCAGTAACTCAACCTTACAACATTACAGGAAGTAGAATTTGTGAAAACTTTCTAAATTTACAATACTGTACTTTCATTTCAGATTGGTGTTTATGCTGAGATCTTCAGTTTATACAAAATATCCTCTAGCAAAGAACTGGCATTTCCAGAATGGTTTCTTTCTTACCATTTAACTGATAACTGCTTTTGTCAGTGTTATCGTTGCTCTCTGAGCTTCTACATATAATGTTCTCTCAGTACTTTTAAATATTCTTCCCTCCTTGAAACTTTTTTTCTTGTGACTTCCTGATACCCCTTTGTTTTCTTTTTACCATTGCGGGTCTCCCTTAGTAGTAATCTATGTTGAGTCCTTTTTCATCACTTCCTTGAAAATATTGGAATAATCAGTGTTTGGTTGTAGGTTTTCTTCTTTTCTATTCCAAAACTCTCTCTATTGTAACTTTATTCTATTACATGGCTTTCTATATAGACTCTATGTCTAGAATTGCCACATTTCTATGACTTAGTATTGATCTCCCTTTGAGCTTTATGTATTTATTTATATATATATATATAATAATATATATATGTCAATGGTTATATGGAATTCTTACTGATTCTGTCATGGGAATGTTGAAATTGACATATTTAAAATATAACTTTTGGGTCCCACCTCCTTTTTACTTGTTTCATCTCTTTTCCCTCTCACTAAATAGCTTTAATAAATTTGGCATTTCATTCCACAAATTAGTGTTTAATTCTTGGGTCTCCTCCTTCTAGAAGTCAACATATCAAATCCCAAAAGACAAAAGTCTATCTTCCACTTTATATATCTCAGGGATTAGAAAACTCAACCTACCTTTTGAGTGACAACCTTTAAAACTAGTTACCTGCCAGAAAAATGGAAAGAAACCAGTAAAAGGAGTTCCGCAATCAGTATGGGACAGTACTTCAAAGTTCACCATAAACCAATCTTCACTCAGGACAGTAAACTAGATATAAGGCTGCTCTTCATTTAGTTGATGCAGTCTAATAATCTCTTCAATAAATTCTGATTGAATCTGTTATGTGTGTGTCAATAGTCATCCCAGATAAAAATATTTTGTTCCACTGCCAAATCAGCTATCTGACCACCTGACTAATTTTCATTTGAAAAATTATTGCAGTTAACACCATGTGCTTGTGTGAATAGATTAGACCTTGATAGAGGCTCACAGCCTAAGGCAAAGTTACTCAAAGTATGCAGACTTATATAATAACCATCTGGCAATATATGATTAAAAACTCTTGGACTCAACCTCTTGAATCAGAATTTCTTAGGGTATTCATTGAAAAATATCATGTTTAAAGAGTAAGTTTTGAGACAACCTAGAAGTGTTGAGAAAAACATATATGAACTTTAGAGAATTTTCTGTTCCACAAAGAGAAACCATGAAGAATTCCTCTTCATTATAAAAGCTAAATAAAAATGGGCAGGAATATCTAGTGAAACAAAAGAAAATCAGAAATTTTCTTGATTTTTAGAATTACAACTATTTTCTCTTTTGCTTAATTTTCATTTAATTTTATTTTGACAAATATTACCATTTTGAAATCTATAATATACACATATAAATATGTAAAATATGTGTATTGTCAGAAGAAGCTTTAGACTCATTAATAATTCTGCCCTTCAAAATACATGCAAAGCATCTATACTTTCAATGTCTCAGCTTTCTTATCTGAAAAATGAGATAATTAGACATTCTCATCACCTAGATTTCATGAAGTGGAGGGGTACATCATACATCTATTAACGACATGGGGAGTGGAAGACGTTATAGCATGCAGGGGACTTGGAATGTAGCTTTTTTTAAGCCCCCAGGTTAAAACTGAGAGGGCAATCACATTTCTCAGGAAGGAGGCATCTTTAAAAACCCTACGCTTAGGTCGGGCATGGTGGCTCCTGCCTGTAAACTTCAGCCTATGAAGCAGCCGGGGCTAGGGATCTCAGTTCGAGTTCCTCCTGGGACCCATAGCGAGACCTAGTTCCAAAAAAAAAAAAAAAAAAAAATAGTTGGGCGTAGTGGCACGCCTGTAATCACAGCTACCTGGGAAGCTGAGGCAAGGGATTGCTTGAGTCTGTGGTACCCCGCGCAATGGGAACCTGTGCTTCCATGGGCAAAAATAGTGAGACCTAGTCTCAAAAAAAAACAAAAACAAAATCCCAACCCTTGACTCTGATACACAGAAGGATCCTTTGAACAGTGTTATGAAATATCTTGCAAAATACCTACTTTAGGTCACCAAGTAGACTATCTCAGATGTAGAACTTCTTGGCATCACCTCCATCTCTTACCCAGGGAAATAAATATGGGTATCAACAGACAAGCATCTCTTTCAGTCATGTAAGGTTTCTGGTAGGAAATAAACAGCAGGTCCAAAAGCAGTAAGTCAGGAGTTATAGTACTTTATCACACAAGATGTAGGGAGGGATAAGGGTTGGCTGCAGAAAGTCAAGTATTATCAAGGGATTATATTATTTATTGAGTAGTGGGTCCAGAAATAGCCATATTTAAAAATGGCCCAACCACCCTTCCTTTGGATAGGGAAAACAAATCTGAGAAACAAGGATTTAGAAAGACAAATACATCTTGAATATTAGTTTGGGTCCCAATTATGAGTGCAGAACTATGGAGAGTTCCTCTTCCCCAGAGCTTAGGGAAGAGCTGGTCAAGGGGAAGGACTCCAAGCCTTCACAGAAGGAGGTAAATCTTAGGTATCACTGCAGCTGGGATCAAAAGAGGGATAGAGATTGGAGGGGGCAAGAGAAGAAGGAGAGGTTGTCAAGGAGAGGAATGGAGCAATGGAGAGGAAGGAGGGGAGGGAGGGAGGAGAGAAGAGGGAGGAGAGGGAGGAGTGAGGGAGTAGGAAGAGGGGAGGGAGAGAAGCAAGGAAAATGAAAATACCAAATGAGTGCTGAACATGATTGAGTAAACAACACATGACCACAATTGTGTAAACAAAAAGTACAAGATAGGTCATAATTATAAACAATATGACTTTATTCTCTTGTGGTTGAAAGTTTTACTGTTTAATTTGTGATTGTGATTTTTTATAGAATATCACAGTTTTTAAAAACAGCTCTTCCATAATTAAGACTCAAAAGTCACTTTAATGTCTGACAAAACTGTATTCTTCTCCTCCATGGACATATTCCATATTGCCAGGCTCTTGATTTCATGATCTAAGTGAAACTTCAAGTCTTTGAAATTTTCTGTGGTTACTTTTCATTTGAGAAATAATACTTTATGGTTGAGGGAAGCCCTTTATCATTTCAAATGAATTTTTCTTTTATATTCATCCTAATACCGTTGTAGACGCACGGTGCAGGATTGCAGAGATAATCCGTGCTGCCCCATCAAGCTCCCCCCATCGTTATATTTTAGGAAACTACAATCTATCTAATGGTTCTTTCTTAATAAGAGCAACTTCTTGTTTGAAGATTGCAACATTTTCCTAAATCTCTCAAAGATACCAATTAGGATTGCTTTATTAGTTTTAATTTCTTTCCTTTCAATCACTAATGTATCTCCTTCCCATAGAATTTCCATGCTCTATCTTGGTTTTTCTCTTTCAAATTTTTCTCAAAAAAACTGGTGACTATTGATTATTCACTTATTAACCAATGCTTTGGAAAAGATAATGTCACACACATCAGCAAGACCAAGTAGTAGACATAGTTTTAGGGTACATGATCTGTCCTGTAGCTATCACGTTGGGAAAGTGTTAACTACTGAGGTAGAGAAGACTTTATCATATAGCTTTGATTCCTACACCAGACACTCAAGTGCACACTGTCATCATTATTTCTTTCCTTTTAATGTAAGTGTCCTCCACACAAACCCTAGGAACCACTCCCTAGCTCTTGTTGATCTGCTTACAGGGTTTGGAGTAGGAAAAAGTGGGAAATGTAGAAAATTACAACTTTCCCTTATATAAACCTCAACTTTATTTCCCAATGATGCAATCTTTCTAATCTTTCCTCTACCTCACATAATGTGTCTTAGTTACAAGAATTTTTGGAATCTTCAATAACTTTTCTGCACATCTGTACAAGAGCAGAATTATCAAAAAGAAAAACCTTCTTGCAAATTATTAAGGAGAGCTTTCTGATTATAAATATTCTAGAGATACATTAAAAAGTTTGAAAGGTGAAATTAATTTTATAATACTTCATTTATCCCAATACCTTTTAAAACGTTATCATTCAACACGTAATCAGTACAAAAGTATTGAGACGTTTTATAAGCTGTTTTTTTTTCCCATTAAAAATTTAAAATCCGATAAATGTCTTAAGCTTGTGACACATATAAGTTCTCACTAGCCACATTTCAGGGTTTGATGGCTACAGGTGGTCAGTGGCTATGATTTAATATAGCTTTACTATAACTCAAACTACCATATATTCCATTATCACAACTTTATAAACCTTTTAATCCTTCAAATAGAGTATGAAATCTCTAATCTACTGATGGTCAACCCCATACTTTCTTTGCTGTTGTGAAAAAAATCTATCTTAAAATTTAAATTTTAATGTTTGAGGATGGGAAGTAATTCTGCTACAAACAACCCATAAAACCATCAAAACCTAATGTCACCCCCAGCAAGAGGAACTGAAATATATAAGATTTGTGGGTATAAACAGCAGTAACAATTAGAAAGCATAACACTTGACATCCTCTCTCACAGCATCTCCTATTCTGTGTCTCAAGGATTAGCTATCTATTCAGTTATTTCAGACTGTTCCAATTAACAGGTGAAATAATTGTTTATTTCTTTCTAATAGACAATAATTAATGTTTTCTGCCTATCAAGTATCAAGATCTTTTCTTAAGCTTTATAGTACTACCTCATCTAATCCCTTCAACCACATGTGGATGGATACTATTATCTTTTTCCTAGATATGAGGAAACTGAGCCCAAAGAGTTTATACCAGAATTCCACAACACATTCTTAAAATTTTCACATATCTTATGGAATTTCAAAATCTTCCATCAGAGCTAGACCAATAGATTTCAACTTTAGCCTCTCCACTGGGGAGCTCTACAACTTTCAGATTGCTACACAGTTTCTCTGGGCTTGGTTCAGGATAATAGGGTGACAGTGCTCATCACAGAACTTTTCATACATCTAACAGAGTAGTGTGATGGTAACTGCAGTCATCAGTGGGCCAAATGCCATTCTGGGTGTTCCCAGTACTCTGCACAATCTAGCACATCTACTCAGTGTTGGGTTCATCTTTGAATTAGGAATGGCATCGAGAACTGGATGCCACTTTCTCTTTTTCTTTTGGTCTAAATAAACTCTTGATCGTACATCTCTGGTTTAGAGTAGTGACTAGTTATGACACTATCGTACATCTCTGGTTTACAGTAGTGACCAGTTATGACACTATCATTCATTTACTGACTTTTTGGCCCTAAGAATAAGATATCAGGAGACATAGGCTGTATCTGTTTGAACCCATATTCATTATTTTAAAATAACATAAAAAGAAATTTTTCCATTTGAGGCAATTTTTAAATTATGTTATATCTTAGATCTAAATGTCATCATTAAGCTAAAATAGTTTATAACAAATGCTTTTAAAAACAAAACAAAACTCTTCTATAATGCTTGCAAAACACCTAATTTAAAGTTTCTTCTTTCCAAAGATCAACATGGAATAGTTGGTACTCGCACACTAGTTGACATCTTGGATAACAACGTCTTCTCCAGTTTAGACAAAGGAGAAGCCACCTTTCTGCTGGAAAGTAATGGTCTGTTACTGTGCTAAATGAAACCCTTCAGTTGAAAGCCTCTAAAATGAAGGGGAGAAAACTGATTAGAAATGGTTTGGGAGTCTAATTCTGTTAGTGGAAATGAAAATTGATAACCAACATTGGGAGATCTGCTGGAACAAATAGATTCTTGATTCTGCAGGAATCCAGCTGCTATTATGTTCCAGGTGAACAAGCATTACTTAAATAAATAAATCCCTTCTTTTTCTGTACATGCTTTCCAGGTTTGCTGCATTTATTAAGCTAGAAGTGAATCCAGGCTGAAGAGGCACAGAATACTCCTCTGGGAGACACCATGGAATTAGTGGGATAAATAGAAAGGTCACTGAGCTCCAAAGAGGGGAAGGATTGTGTTTTGCAGCTTTCTCATAACTGAGCCTGCTATTAACATAGTGGTATTTTGAATTTATTAAGCATCTTGCAGCTTTGAGCTTCAATGTGTATACTGCAAACATTAATTAATCCTTACAACATCCCCCCAGAATGTAAGGTTGTGCAGTCCACATTTACAGTTGATGTAATCTCAAACCAGAGAAGTTAAGCCAGTGGTCAGAGAACAGGAAGGTCAAGCAATTGTAGACTAGAAGCATGACTCCAGGGATTGCAAATTCCCAGTCCCAGGGAAGGAAGTGCAATCGTATGGACTTTAGCAAATAAGCAGAATGAAAACAAAAGAATTTCCCCAGGCTGATAAAGAAAAGATCAATCATGGAGGGGTGGGTAAAAATCAGCTTGCACTGGGGAGGTAACTTCTGTTGCAGGAGGTTTTTTCCCCACGTAAAAAGAAATATTGTACACTTTATAGGGGCAATAAAATGGTAGCCCATCCCAAGGTAAAAGCAGACAAGAAGTCTAATGGTGTCTAATTATATTACACTGAAATAAGTGCTACTTAGTAGCTCTAATATATGAGATTAATTTATCATTCTTATTGTAAAATTAAGAGTACAAATATCTCTTTTTTTTATTTACACCTCTCCTCTCTCTTCTCTCTCTCCTCCCTCTCACTCTCCCTCTCTTCCCTCTTTTCCTTCTATTCTTCCCTCTATCTCTCTTACAGGAAAAAAAGAAGTGAAAATTTTCACCCAAAAGAAGTGGGCGATGTCAGTATTGAAAAGGCAAATTTCAGGCATATTTGACAAATGACAGCAGTGACATTTTCAGAATCACAAAAGCCACAGCAGTGTGCTCACTCGTCTTCTGAGGTGAAATCTCTCCAAGTTGCAAATAGGATTATAAAGTGCTGTTCAAAGACCAATCACAAAGCCATTTTCCATGAAAAACTTAAAATAGAACAAAATATCACATTTATGTTTGCATGATACATTTTGCTACCTGCCACTTTAATCTCCAGAAGAGTCAACCTTAACAATAATATCAAAGACAGGTTTATTATCGGGGTCCACATGCTCCATTTTCCTCTTACTAACAACCTAACACAAATGCCAGACACAGAAGTTATTCTTGGTGCAACATGTCATTTAATTCACTCTGACAGGTTTACTATTCTTCGAAACTATAAATTCATTCATTAGATAGAAGAGACTTGTTAAGCTCTGATATGTTATTTTTTGTTTGTTTCAAGGATAGATACTATCTCTCTGATGTATGGTTTATTGCTGGAAAGAAATCTTGTGCTTATTAATGGGGAAAATATTGATGACAGTCAAAAAAATAAGTGTTTTGTCTTATGGAACAACTAAAATCAGTAATATTAATTAATCATCAGAAAATATTAGGAATTCTTGTGTGAAACAGGGAATTAAAATTTTAAGATATATAGCTTACCATAATACAAAAAGGGATTTCAGATCTCATTCCTGTTTTCATAAAAACTATAACTCCTACCCAGGACTCTCCAGATCTTTTCTCATGTTGGCATACATGTGTAAGAGAAAATGATCCAACACTGTCTTAACACACTTTGCTCAAAGTATAAAGAGGTATGTGTGCTAGAAAGCATCACAAGGAGAGAAAAGCTAAAGGGAAGATGGCTTTAGAACAAAGAGAACGGCATTAATCAGCAGGTGTAACCCTTTAGAATAAACAACATCAAATTAAGAGACTTTCTGAAGGTCACAAAACTCTTAAGAAGCAAATTTAATAGTCAATCCAAACCTATGTAATTCCAAAGTCCATGTACTTTCCACAATGTAGAGTCTCTTTAAAGCACGACTTAATTATTGATAATGAGCCTTGTTCCAAAAAGAATATGAAGTTAACTTACAAATATGAAAACTCACAGGGGGGTAGGAAAATTCACATAAAAAAGGCAAAATGAGATAGGAAAGTAAGGATAGAAAAATGAGAAAAGAAAGTCAGTTTAAAGACACATGATGATGCAATTATCCTCTTTAGAGATGAAATGCAAATTTGACAATGCATTTTCCAGCAGTAAAAACAGAAAACCTGGTCATAGAAGTCTGAACATTTTGAATGTAAAAGTCAGAAAATAAAACTGATTTTTCTCCTACTCTTAGTTCTCATACAAGTGTGTATTTTGATGAGAAAGATCCTCACCAACACCCTTTCAGAAATATGTTGTTTAATTAGGATCCTTTCTCCTAAATTTAGATCAATGAAATCACATCCACACACAGCAGTGAAAACAAATCTAAGCTGAGGATTTAGAGATCAGGAGGGCAGGGCAAGGTGCAGACACAAGATTCTATCCAACAACATGTTTCTTAATTACCTGGCAAAATGGTACTAGGTGTTGAAAGATCTGGAGGGATGCTATGCCTACTCCACTTCATGGCCAGTTACATGAACATGGCTTCCCTCAGCTGAGTCTTAAAAGGTATTCAGCAGGGTGACTTTAAAATGATAATCCCTGATAAATAGCTGGAGCTCAGCAACACTCTGTGGCCATTTAACTCTGAATCTGTAGTCTTCAACAAGCATAGTCAGAGGTTGCAACTTTGTGTTGGGCATTAAAAAAATGATCTTATTAAATAAAAGTGCATTATCTGGAATTAAGATATTATCGGGATTAACATCATAGTCTGAGTTAGTTCTGCCAATTAGTTATTACACATCAGGTGCCTAAAGGAATAGGAAACAGATGCACATGCTTTTGTTGTTGTATTTTGAAGTTTTTTTTCCAAGTTCAAGAACAGACTTGGGTCTCTATTTCCAATGCCTATAACAGTGGCAAAAGAGGTTTGAATGAAGCTTTGCAATGTATTTGTGCATGACTCTGAGGGGAGTGGTAGAGGGATGATAAGGGTTAGCACAGAGGTGAGGCAGAGTCACTCTGAGACAGGTGAGCAGGGAGCATTGCTCTGGGGACCTCAACTCAGAGGGCCCTGAATTCTGAAGAGCTTGTGAAATGTCTCTTAGTTTCTGTTGGCTGGTGCCAGGCTCTCTAGTTGCCATTTCCCTCTTCCAGATGTTTCTCTCATCTTTTTCTGCTAACTCTTCAGCACACTGGGTCAACTGAAGATGCTCCAAGACTGGTTTGTGCTTGTGTGGTCACTCCAAGCACTGTGGTTGAGGCTAAGTTCTGAGAGGGTGAATGGATATATCATTCTAGCTGGCTGCTGATATGTTTCTTTGTGGGGGACCATGTGGGGCTGAGCTGCCACAATGATGCTGAGGCAATAATTTGAAGTAACTCCTGATCACTTTGAACACTGGACAAGATTAGGACATAATCCTCAGATGCTCCATATTCCAGCCACAGGGATACCTCTGAGGATGGGCATGGAGAATGACAGCATGCAGGGACAGGGTCAGAACTTCCCCTGCAGCATGGCAGTTTAAGTCTTACAGGGAAGTCTTGGCTCTTCAGACTTTTCCAGGATTTAGAAAGATTCTTGGAAATGGTACAGTTGTCATCTCTGAAACTATCATCATTTTAAGCCATATCTGCTTTACCTCTGGCCCATATGGAGTCACTGGTCTTTCTGGATGGCCATGCCAAATGAAGAATGTGTGTTTATGTGCAAATTGAAATGTCTTCTCCAATCTGTAAAGAGTGCCTAACTCTCCTCTCCATTGGTGACAGTACGTGGAAGGTTGGCTGCAGTCAACAACAAAAGAGACGGTAGTCATGAGCCTGAAGAGTGAAACCAAGGCCAGGCTTTATATTTCAACATTATAGGGAATAAAACTAGCATGTCAAGAAGTTATTCACATTTTCCTGTATACTGAGTAAAGCTTTCATTTGAAAAGCTTTTCAACTGTGCATAGGAAAAAATATTTACAAGATTTGGTGGAAGCCAGTCTCCATAGGCAGCTGGGTAGACAATGCAGCATTATAAGTGAATTGTGATAAGGATGGGCAAAGGCAAAAGAGCGACATGGTTTCAAGGAAATAGTTTGTGAAGGGCCCTGGCACCACAGGTAGTAGCACTGCTGTCTCATGTGGAAACTAATATTCACCAGGAATGTACATTTAATGAAAAAGAAGGAATAATTCTTTGACTTGAAGGAGAAACAGTACCTGGATACTAGGTAAAAGTTACATATGTATTGATGAAGTTAGTACTACACTTTTCTGTTTTTTTTTTTTGAAGGGTTCTGCAACCATGACCTTGACATGTTACTCAGCTTGACCATATATTTACATATTTCTAAGGGACTGTAAAAAAATAAGAACATGTGAGAGCTCACAAGACTAAAATTTTTATCATCTGACCCTTTATAAAAAAAGTTTGCCAATCTCAATTCTAAATCAATAAACACACTGGTTCTGTTTTATATAGGTTCTTGAATTTTGTTATTTTTTGAGAATAAGTGTTTTTTATTTATTTTATAAGTTTTAGATTTACAAAAAAGTTACAAAGACAATCCAGAGAATTCCTACATTCCCCCACCTAGTTTTCCCACTGCTCTAGCTTACATTTGTACAGTACAGGTTTGACACTAATGAACCAATGTTGATGCATCTTTATTAGCCAAAGTTTAATTTCAATCAGATTTCTTGCGTTCTTACCTGAAGCCAAGTTTTATGACCTAGGCTTCATCCTGGACACATTATATAGCCACTGTCTCTAGTTAGCTCCTCTTGGCAGTAAGTCTTTTAGACTTCCCTTGCTTTTTGTGACCTTGACTGTTTTGAGTACTAGTCAAACATTTCAGGAATGCTCCTCAACTGGTATTTGCCTGTTTTTCTCATGACCAGACTGGAATTATGATTTTGGGAGAAGAAAACCTCAGAAGTGAAGTGCCACCTTCATCACATCATGTAGAAGATATTTACTATCAATACAAAGGTACTGTTCACACTGATCATGACCACCTGACTGACCTAGTATGTGTCTGGGCCTCCCATATAATGTTGTTCTATCCACCCTCCTCCCCCCCACCACCATGACACTCTGCTCTTCAGATGGAAGTCACTACATCCAGCTATCATGGGACTGTGCTGCAAGTACTTGAGGGTGGAATCTTTACATAAATTATTTGCAATTCTTTTGGATGGGAGGTTTCTCCATTCTCCAGTTCTTTATTCTTTAATCCTTTATTTAAGTATGGACTCATGTAAATACATTTTTTACTTTGTATTTTAATCCTATATCATTTCATTTGTCAAACTGTTCCATTCTTATTGAGAGTTTTCAACTGGCACATATATCCTATAGATATATACCCCAAAAACATTTTCCGTTTAGGCACTTATTTACATGTTGGCATTACAAGATACTTCAAGTTTATCTTAACTACATGTAACTTTCCCAATTAAACTGTGTAGACAGGAGTCTTCAAAAATAATCATATTTGCATTACTCTCCCACACACTGAAAGATTGAAGCTTTAAGGAGACCAATACTGCTTTGAGTTTCTCTTACAAATAATGATTAAAATACCATTATTAAAAGGCATCAAGGCAGAAAAAGGTAGACAGGGAGTGGACAGCATGTCAGGGAGTGGAAAGCATGGAAGCAGTAAAGTTGTCTACATAGAGTTTGTTCACAAGGACTTTTTGAGTGCTCAGCATCTATCAAGAACAGAGCTTAACACTATATATATATAGAGAGAGAGAGATATATATATAGATATATATAGATATATAACACTATATATATATAATTACCTTTAATATTTGCCCTCTTGACAATATTGTCATGATAGTCACCAACATATCCTTATTTGTAGGAGGGATAAGCTGAAGTTTAGAGGTGAAGTCCCAAGGCACAGAGTCCAGTTTGGGGGAAGGCTGGGAGACTCTGGACCATGGTCCTAGAATCTAAAAGGCAGAATCATTGATTCTGTCAAGAGTCTCCCCATACTATATGAAGCTGGACATTTCCTTTTCCATAAAATTCTAGATTCTATTAAATAAAACAATACTAACAAAAAATCTCGTATATGACTAAATAATTTGAGATTTCATCAATTAGTTGTCCAAGCACCATAGAGAATTCAGTACATTCTCTATATACAATATAGAATAGATACATATACACACAACTTATTTGTGTGTTTATTTATAGAGAGTGCATCTGATACTTTGAACTGAGAATGCTATTGCTAATGATTCATTGAATTGTTTTCAGGCTTTCTCTTTTTCTGATGCAAAACAATTTCCCTGAAAGGTTGAAAATCATTTGAATGAAGCTATAAAATAGGTGGTAAAATGGTTTTTAGCTGAGCTGAGGAGGTGCTGTTTGGTCTTAATGAGGTGCCCACTTACCGAAGAGTGGATCATACTTAACACAAATCATTTGTTTCAGTCACTTTTGAAACAGCTATTAATGCAGAAACTTTATACCTTTAAGACCTGCTTTACCATTTTCACCACATTTCCAAGAGTTTTGACAAGCCTGACTACCCACTATAAACTTTCCCCTTCCTAATATAAAACATCCATTTTATTTGAGTACAAGTGATTGCTGAGATTCAGAAGATTTTAAAGTACTCCGAGAATCTTCATTCTGCCTCATTGCTTAGAATAAACAATCCAAGTTAGTAATATTTAAATTTTCTTTTTTCCATAATCTTTTTCTCTACTTGTTCATGAGACTAAATCATAAAATTCCTCAAATTAATAAACAAATTAATTAGTGCTTACTGCTTAGAAACCTATTCAGATTTAGGTGGCAAATGCCAAAGATATGATCTCATGATCTCTCTCTCTCCCTCTCTCCCTCTCTCCCTCTCTCCCTTTCTCCCTCTCTCCCTCTCCCTTCTCCCTTCTCTCCTCTCCCTCTCTCTCTCTCTCTCTCTCCATTTTTTAAGGATTTCTATTACTGAAGTAATGCCACAGACCTAATACAGTGATGGGAAGGAAACTGGTTAGTTGCAGAGAAAGCAACAACTTCCCTTTTAGATAAGTTACTCTGAAAGGGTCCGGGGGTGCTCAGGTTCATCTAAAGCAAGAGCCCTCAAATGGGAACTCAAGACACATCCCAGCAGGCACATAATGCCTGGTTGTCTTAAGCTTTCAGAATACACTGCTGAGAATTCAGTCTAAGGTGTAGTTGCCCGTGATCCCTTATGTACAAAGAGTATCTCACTTTTCTGCTTTTTTCTGCTGGCTCTCTGTGACAGGCTAGAAGCCTCTATCTGATTTTGAAATAGGCAAGAGCCCATTTTGTGAGGAATACAGGATCAACTGACAACCAGTCATGGAAATTCTGAATCTGCTCTACGATCTAATCAAATCAAGCCCCTTTATTATTAGCAGTAAATAAGCCATTTGCCTTAGCTTCTCTGTATGTGTGTGTGTGTCTCCTTAGCCACCCTTGTGATTGAGACTCCAAGCCTGAGATGACCTTCAAGGTCCCTTCAAGCACTAAAGTCCCATGATATTATGATTCCAATTACTTCAAATTTGCTATGACACATACTATGACCCTACTCATTTTACATTAGTGTTCACATCAAAAACATCTGCTTCCCTTTGGCTTAAACACTCAACACAATTAGAGTATATTTAAAAATCAGAACAAATGATAAAGTGCTATCATCTCCTTCCTTGCTCACAATAAAATAAAATCCTATTTTATTTCAGGAGGCTTTGGTCTGAACAACTTTCCTTTCCTATATTCAGGAACAACAATAAAATAAAAGTGATTCTTTACTGGTAAATTTTGTGATTGAAATTCACATATATATTAGCTATAAACAAGAAATCTCCTAAGTTACAGTGAAGCAGTTTCCTTTCATTGGCTCACATTCCTTGGGGCAGCCTGTTTTCTGAAGTATGTCTAAAAAGATGTCATTTCTAACTCTTGCATACCCTGTCAGATGGCCTCATTTTCTTTAATCCACAGGCATTCTCCAGGTAACTGGAAAGGATTACTCCTGATATCTGCATGTATGCATACACAAATACACACACAATCAGAAGAGGAATTGGAAGTTATTTTCAGTCTCCAATGCATAGAATTCCATGGGAGGATTCTAACTGAATCTACTAGCATCCCACAGCTCTTTGTGAGTGACTCATATAATGATTAACCCACTTTGACCACACACCCAAACCTGTGGGTAGGAGTGAGGATGAAATTCTGAGTTTAAAGATCCAAATGTGAAGATAAGGGCAATATATTTTTAAAAAGCACATGTAATTTCCATGAGAAAGAGGGAAAAACAGGTAGACAAAAATCCCAGGATATAGTCCACACTAATTAGGTGTCTCAGTGTGTCAAAATGGCAATTATTAAGCTGATAAGGTGACACATTTGCTTTCATCTTCTCCAAATTAAAATCAATATTGAAAAATATCTCCAATTTAATGTACAAATTGCTGATTATCAGTATTGATAATGTGTGAAACACTTGACAGGCACACAGATAGTCACTACAAATATGTTAGTATAAAGTGAATTCTTTTTTATTTAGACTATACTACTGCTTTTCATTTTTAAAGGATTAATTAAGAGTTAAATTATGTAAGCCTTTATTTTTAAGTCATAAATGTGTTTTCCTAATCAAGTGACAATAAAATGACCCAAACACATAATTTACTTTAATAAAACCTAAGCCATTCATAATCCAGATAATATCTTTTACTTACCATATAAAAATAATAATAAACACAACCCTCAAGTTGGTTCCCTAATTGATCTTAGACTTTCCTTTAGGAAAGCACCAGATCTTTCAGAGTGCTGAAAGATATTTCCAGAATATGCCATGATCTCCATGACATAAGTGAAGAAGCTCAAAACAGCCTCTCATCCCCAATGGCCATCTACTCAAGAGGACACTTAACCCTCTCTTCACAGTGAAATTACTTGGGAGTTCAAAAAATAAACTTCTAGATCCAGTTTCTGGAGAAGAGTCTAGATGGGTCTAGATTTACTTCTAGATCCAATTTCTGGAGATGAGTCTAGATGTTAATAACTTATAAGAGCTGTGATTCCACTGGTAAGAACTAGCCTAGTGTTAAGAAGCTGAAATAAAACCACTGGTTCAAAAGTAAAAGTACCACATGAGAAGGTTTGCACAAAAGAAAATGTGCTCTTGTCTCATTTTATGTTTCTTTGATTTGTTTTGTTTTACAAATATCACTTTGTCAGGCAGTGTTACTTCTTTGAGGACATGTGGCAATGTCAACACATTTTTGGTTGCCACACTTGGAGGGTACTCTTGCTATTAAACATTCTAAAATGAACAGGGTAGCCCAATGCAGGGAAGAATTACTCACCCAAAACTCAATAGGGTTCAGAAATAATACCTATGCTAGAGATAATAGATTAGGGAAATAAGACATTACAGGAGGAGTAAGAACCTAATTTCCTGCAACACAGTAGTTCAATGCCATGTTTAGCCTACTTGCAAGACAACAAGGCAGCATCAACTGCTAAAGATCTGTTTATATAGACTAAGGAGGGGGCAAAATAGTTAAAAACCTTATGTGTGGTCATATGGTGAACAAAAGGCATCCAGAGTTACATAATGGCTGTCCTGTTTCTCAATCAAACTATCAATGCAACAGAGAACAATGATCAGTCAATCCATTTTCAATACTTGCATTATAGTTTTCCATCCCCAAATTCCAAAATGATAAGGTATTAAGCAAAAAGAAAATTATATCAAATAAATGAAAACTGCTTTGAAGAGTCGAGACTGCTCTCGGAATCTGTTACCTCCTACCTTTGGTAGAAGAACTTTCTTTCCACTGACACACACAGCTGCTGCCAGAGACTCAAACCAACATTGGTGCAATTTGTGGATTTAGCAGCATCCCTTTTGTCTGATTTAAATTTCCTTGTCTTTTTTTATTAATTGAGCAAAACTGAGCATTTTTTTCTATTTCGCTTTTTGATCTGAGAGAGTAAGCAAACCTTGTGACTTAAACAGCTAAAGACAGTACTACTTTTTATTTTGCTGTATCGTAAAAATACAAAGCATAGAATGCAAGAAGCCAATAGCTAAATGGAATTGAAAGTCCCTACTATGTGTGAATATGCGCTATCACTAAGTTCCAATTTACTGCATTTATCAAGCATCTACAGAGGGATACTACAATCAGGAGAGTTGTATATTAAAAACATTTTTCCCTTCAAAAATAGCCAAATAACACAACATATACCACTGATTATTTTGGAAATTCAGCTAAGTAAATTTCTTCTTGATTTTTGTTTGTGTTATCTTAATTAATTATAATGACCAAAATTATTTTTGTAATACTTTCCTAAAGAAATACCAAATATATGAGCATTCTTTCATATCATGAATTTTGTAGAAATAAAGCTTAGTTACAGTGAAAATGATATTTCAACATATCATATTAAGTAGACACATAGGAGTATCCAAAATGATAGATACATGGAATGCTGTCCTTCAGAAGAAAACTTCTGAAATATTTAGATCCTAAATGGATTATTCTAACTCTGAGAAATGTCAAAATAGGATACGTGATTTTCAATAATGTAGATGGTGCTTCGATGGATAACGTTGATGGAGAATGATTTAAAAAGAACGCCCAGTAGAGCAAATATTTTAGCTTCCATTTTCCATTTTCATGAGAACTGAATGAATCACTCCATTTAGCTCTATTCAAAACTTTTAGCAACATTTTGAATATGTGCTACGTTTATGCAGGTTCTATCATTATTTAGAGTGGTGGTTTAAAAAATATACAGATTCATACTCACATTTGTATTTAATTCTTCCAGCAATCATTACTGCTTTTTATAGCACATAAGCATAAGCCAGAGAGGAAAACTGTGAATGTATCTGCTTAAATCCCACTGTACATCACTGAAGCACACTCTGAGAGAGTGACCTGGGTGTGTTTTAAAAGCTCTTCAGATGATGGTAATAATAGACAACTACTGTCCAAAGCTACCAATGTAGGGTATAAACTATTTGGAGCAAAAGTCAGCCTCTGTTTCCATTTTCACTATCACTATTTATTCAGGGTCTCACTATACAAGCACATGCTGTGACAAGCATGCACCATGCTTTCAATATAGACTTCCTGACTTCATTTGGTTATAATGGTAAAGATCACAAGTTATGCTTCAGATGACAGCCTGGCAGAATGCTCATCAGAAAGGGAGAAGCTGTCTGAACTCACAATGAAGGTAATGAGAGAAGAGAACAGTGGAATAATCCTTCAATTACAAAAGGAAACCTTCCTTTATCCCAGGTCTCTGGAATAATAAAGAATTTAAACCATTTTCTGAAAGGGTTGCCCTGTTTTTTAGCTCTGTTATATGTGAAATTACTCTTGACTGAAAATCTTTGTCATCAATGTAGAAACACTGTGAATTCTGAGAGTCCTCTCAGTCATGCTGTAAACCCAACACAGCACATGGAAAGGAGCCAATGCAAGCTAACCCATGCTCTTTACTATCTTCCATCAAGCCCTTGAGTATTTAGGGTATTTGGTCCATGATAACGGCACTTCAGTGCTAGATGCAGAGCCAGGAAGGCACTGTCCTTGGGGATTTCATGATTTTGGCTCTGGAATTGCCAGCAAGGCCATTTCAGTTCATAACAAGGGGAGGCAAGACAAAAATTCAGTTGATCTCCGTTGAATAATGGACTGCACATCTCTAGCAAACCTGACCTGATGAAAACAAGCACCACCACTATGGGAAGAGGAATTCCAGCATGAATTAGACAGTTAGACTGTAGTCACCTTTTGAGAAGACCCGACCCTCTGAAAGTCCACCTATCCAAGGTCACTGTGTGATGGATTAGTAATGCAAATACCCCCCCCTGGAGGCAACCCAGTACAACACATTTCATTTTCTTTTTCTCTCTCTTTTTCTTTAGAATGATATTTTTGAATGGAAAAAAATATCACAGAGCCTTTCTTCTTACAATATTTTGTGACCCTGGAAATATAAGATGATGATATTAGGTCAATGACAAACCCCTCACTATCATTTCCAAATAGGAAAACTATTTTTGTGTTTTAGAGATTTAATTCTAACAACAAAAAGAAAGAATAAGCTGAAAACTATATCTAGCATGGAACAAAGCAAACATTTGGAGACAAAGACCCTTTGCTGATATGTGGGAAACATTTCCATCACAGATGCACTTGTTCTTAAAAACTTTCACCAAGAGCATTAAGACAATTCTGGCATGTTTAGTCCAATTTTCCCAGCACCATTTCTTGAAGAGGCTATCTTTGTTCCAATGTAAGTTTTTCACTCCTTTGTCAAAGATTAGTTGACTGTATATGTGTGGTTTTATTTCAGGGCACTCAATTCTGTTCCATTGGTCTGATTGTCTGTTTTTGTACCAGTACCAAGCTGTTTTAATTATTATGGCTTTGTAGTATAGTCTGAAGTTTGGAATTGTAATACCTCTGTTCTCTTTTTTTCTGGTCAGGAGGTTTTTTTGATATTCAAGGTCTTTTGTTATTTCCATATGACAACTCCATCACACCATGTACAAAAATCAACTCAAAATGGATAAAAGACTTAGAGGTCAG
>PVHY01015154.1:0-15466 GCA_004024945.1 Uropsilus gracilis
AAAAAAAAAAAAAAGAAAAGGTGAACAAAATGATTTACCATTTTTGCAATCACTAAACTTGGTATAAGCAAACATTAATTCATGAGGGCTTTTACAGAAATGATATATTTTTGAATACTGGGAGTATACCAGTTCAGTCTTTATTGCTAATAGAAGAGTATCAACCTTACCGTCAATATTTTTGCCTTAAAATTTTCTGTTAATCATCCAAAATGAGTTTTATGGTGGATTTAGATTTTCAGTGAGCCCATTAAAAATGTTCTTTTTTTGAATGAATTTGGAAGTTTATTGAAAGGTATGGCACTTAGTCTGAAATAATGTAGTTTAGAATGAGTCAGTTTAAATAATAATGCTGTCAGATAATATAGTCAGAGGTAAACTTTAAATCTGAACACTAAAAATCTATCAGCCTCTGACATGACTTATGAATTCAATTCTGTTAATGTGTACTGCTTAAAACTTGCTTGTGTTACCTATTTAAGAGTAATAAAAAATGCCAAGAAACTAGTTGTATGTTCTCTAAAAATGATAGTAAGAAACACTTAGGAGAAAATGGGCAGGGTATATGTAAAATACACAGGTAGTTTTAAAAAATCTAAAAAGAATGAGAATATTTTTTTTTTTAAGAAGTGCTGTTTCAAAACTGGCTCAGTTGAAATTTAACAGAAAATAATGAATTGTCACATTTTTCTTTAATACCATTCTAATGTTGACTTTATAAGTCAGTGACAAAAGACCTAGGTCTCATTTAAAGAGTTGATTTCTTTGGCTATAAATTGTCAGGTAGGTTAGGAAGTCATAAAATTGGGATTGTTAACCAGCATTTGAGGAGGGGTGGGGAGCTGCTTTTTCATCAGCACAAGTCTTCTTGTGTTATCCTAAACCACTAGAATTGCACTGTTTTTTATTCAAATAAGATGAAGTTTTCACTTTTAGCATAGTGCCTCACAGACTTGAAGCTACAGATAAAAATTGCAGATTAATTCAGTAGATCTATAATATAGAGGGCTTGATAGTTTATTTCTGAAAACTCCCACCTGATTTATATACATACTCTGTGGACACTGCTCACTATTTACACACCAAAGATGCTACAAGCTGTGGATTAAGCTTTGATAACCCAATATTTTAAGTCCATGGAAATACTGCCATTAAAGGAAGTTGTTAAAGGTAGAATATTGCTTATTTGCGGACTTTTTAAGGCTATCAAAACTTTTTAAAGGCAGACAGATATTTTATGTTAAAATTTATTAAACGAGCTGAGTGTGGTGGTGTGCACCTGTAGCCCAAGCACTGGGAGGCAAGATGCCTGGAATCGCTTGAGTTCATGGGTTCAAGACTACCCTGGGGCACCATGTGAGACCTGCTCTTGAAAAAAGCAGTGGGGCACAGTGGCATGCACCTGTAGTTCCAGCTATCAGGTAAGCCGAGACCGGGATTCAGTTGAGTCCATGGGATCAAGACTACCCCAGGCAGCGTAGTGACACCTACTCTCACCCAAAAAAAAAAAAACAAAAAAACCCAAACCCACAGTTTGGACAATGGTTTTTTGCATGGATTATACTTTATTTGTTAATATGATCATTTCAGATGCTAGAGAAAGTCTAAATCTAACCTTTTATACAATAAGTATAAGTATTGAAAACGCTAAAATTCACCAGTAAAGTTAGTGCCATTAAGTTTTCTCATCTGCACCTTAGTGTTTAATGGAAGATGTAATTTTGCTGTTAATGCTACGTAGTTGAAATTCCCAAATGTAAGTTGGAGTTTGAAGGACAGTTGGATAGTTTAGTTCTCTACAAACTGAATTATCCTTGGCATTAAGATATTTTTTCTAGCCGAAATGCTTTTCCTTGGTAAGAACTTCTAATCTAAAGCACATAAGAAAATATAACCAGAAGTTAAATTGTAGGGTTTTTTCCCCCAAAATCTATTGATTGAGCTATAAAACAAATCTGGATTTAGTGGTTTCCCAGTGACTCAATAGTACATTTATTTTATGCAAGATTTTGTATATTGTTTTTAGATGATAAAAAAACTGAACCATCAAGATGTAAAGATCTATAGCTATGTAATAAAGTAATATAGCCTAACAGATGCAACATTTTACTTGTTTCTTGCAGTAAAATGTAAAATTCTGTTTTTAACCACTTTTATATAACAATCTTTTCACCAGAGAACAGTTGAAACCAAGCATGAAGTACCAAGCTATACTCACCTGAAATATGCCATTAGAATAAACTCATTTTTCAAGAGCATAAAATTGAAAACATTTTTAATTGATACCACATAGTCAAGAAAATACACAGTTTTTGTTCTATGTCTGTAGTCGGGGATACCTCTAAGCCACAGGGTACTGGTATATAACTGGATAAAACTAAGCTTATTAGGAAACTTAACGTGCAGGTAGAGATTGATGTACTGATAAATGAGAAGACACTCAGATTAGGCTCGTACAGGAACAAACAGCCCTATTATATACTTTTTTTTTTAAACCCTATATACTTTTAAGGGGATTGGCAGTGAGTGAGTCCTGAGAGCTCTGCATAACAGCACCACAAATGATCATAAAAACCTTGGATAACTATTTAAAATGCATATTTAACACTGCTTCCCAAAAAGTAAGTTTAAAATAAAACAAAAAGCATTTTTAAGTGGGAATAAACCACATTGATTTTTATAGAATGAAAATTTTGTTAAAAATACAACAGTAGTTTTATGTATAGCAGCTGAAGGGTGACGGTCTTGCCTATTTTTTTTTTTTTTTTTAACTTTAGAGATTAGGTCTTGCTATATTGCCCGGGGTAGTCTCCAACTCACGGACACAAGTGATCCCTAACTTCAGCCTCCCAGGTAGCTGGGATTACAGGTGCGAACCACTGCATCTAGTTGGTCTTGCCTGTGTTTTATAGAGCAAGGGTAGGTGAACTGAAAACCTCCAACTTCTACATCCTAAAACTAAGAATGGTTTTTATGCTTTCTAAAGAATTTAAAAAAACGAGGATATTTTGTGACGCAAAAATACTTGAAAGTCTCAAGTCTGTAAACAAAGCTTCATTGGAATCTAGGCATGCGTATTTAGAAATTATCTTGGTACAGCAGCAGAACCAAAGTGTATGACAGACTGGTGTGGTACTGTATTTGCGACCTAACTTTGAGAAAGTTTGTTTTCGCTGTTACAAAGGACAGTCTGTTCCTACATGACGTGTCATTTGGCTTCTAACTGGCAGAATGAGGCTCTCATTTCCTCAATTTCTGTTACAACTATTTAGATTTTACTTATAAAATTGGTTACTCTGATTCGTTATATTTTACTAGTCAGGTACCCATGTATGTATGTTTCAGATAAAATATTTTCTCCTTAAGGTCTCAAATATAGTTCTTGTGTTTCCCATGAATATTAAAGACCTTGATGTGTGAAGTAAGGTAACTGGTACCAACTATTTAAAACACACTTAATGAAATACACTCGCTTTCTGTGTTGGTGAATAATCAACTACTTTTAATTTAAACACTACCTTCTGTGGATAGACTTAACTATAGTATGCACTTAGGAAGCCAAATCACACTTTTATTAGTCCTGTAATATTTTTGTTCCTGTCACTGGATGATCTCTTAAGAGCTTAGTATTAACAATTCAGGAAGTGTTTATATGTAATAAATGATTCAATAATTGAAGCTTCGTGGCAAGTATCTGTTCATCCTGAATTGCCTGCACTAGTCATTGGAAAGTAAGGTGCAGACATCTGGATTTGTCTAATGCTTTACACAATATTTGAAGCAAGTCAACATACTGAAAGTATTTTCATGTTCCTTATGACACAGTTGAGGGAGAATATGATCTAGAGTAAGACCTGATTTATTAAGAGTTAACTTACCACTTGCCAATGGAAGCAGCATATTGAAACATTTTTCAAGAAATGCACTTTAATCTGAAATAAAACTATATAACAAAAAAATTCTGGTACTTTTGTTTGATTTTGGGTATTTCGTGAAACCTAAAATAAGTAATAGCATAACCCAAACACAATGTTAGCAATCTTGCCTTCCAGAAACATATGAACCTGTCATAGTCTCTTGTGGTTTGCTTTTAAACAGAGGTTTTATTCATAGCTTTTATGGGGTCCATGCTTTAAATTTCATAAACAGGACAAAAAGATATAACCATGATATGGAATATTTTTATTTTAATTTATGATATAGATAATCTCAGCTGGGAAAACGATTTTATATATATGTGTATATATATATATATATATTTTTTTTTTTTTAAGAGACCAGGTCTCGCTATGTTGCCTGGATAGTCCCAAACCCATGTACTCAAGTGACCCTTAGCCTCAGCCTCCTAGATAGTTGGGATTACAGGCACACATCCCCATGCCCAGCTAATTTTTTGAGACTAGGTCTTGCTGTGTTGCCCAGGGTGATCTGAAATCTGTGAACTCAAGTGATTCCTAGACTCTGCCTCCCAAATAACTGGGATTACAGGTGTGCACCACCATGCCCAGATCTATTATCAATTTTTTTTAATTTTAAAAAATAACACCATACAAGAAAATTCACTCAATGTATTTAAGAGTAGGACATAATCACAGAGTATTTGAATGTACAGGGAGCCCACTATAGGATCCTCACTACTAAGCTATATGGGGAACACAACCCCAGCAACAAGGGAAACAAGTGGGATTATCTGATTAAAAGCTTTGATACCATGAAAAATGCCATCTTATTTTGCTTTTGTTTAGTTGTGTGAGTTCTTTGTGGATCTTTGTTATTAAGCCCTTATCACAACTGTAGAGGACAAAAATCTTTTCCCATTTGGTTGGGCTTCTTTTAGTTTTTTCTGTTGTTTCTTTTGCTGTATAGAAGCTTTTTAGTTCTATGTAGTCCCATCTATTTATGTTTTCCTTCATTTTTTTGCTGTCTGTAGATGCTTCCAGAAAGGGATTCCTGAATTGTAATTCCTGGAGAGTTTTACCCAAGTTTTCCTCTATGTATATTATGGTTTCAGGTCTGACCTCTAAGTCTTTTATCCATTTTGAGTTGATTTTTGTACCTGGTGTGAGGGAGTTGTCTTGGTCCATTTTTTTGCATGTCGTAGTCCAATTTTCCCAGCACCATTTATATAAGAGGCTGTCTTTGTTCCAATGTAAATTTTTCACTCCTTTGTCAAAGATTAGTTAACTATATATGTGTAGTTTTATTTCAGGGCACTCAATTTTGTTCCATTGGTCTGATTGTCTGTTTTTGTACCAGTACCAAGCTGTTTTAATTATTATGGCTTTGTAGTATAGTTTGAAGTTTGGAATTGTAATATCTCCATTCTCTTTTTTTCTGGTCAGGAGATTTTTTGATATTCGAGGCCTTTTGTTATTCCATATGAATTTAATTAATTTTTGTTCTATCTCTTTAAAAAATGTCTTTGGGATTTTTATTGGGATTGCATTGAATCTGTAGATTGCCTTTGGTAAGATGGCCATTTTGATGATATTTATCCTTTCAATCCATGAGTAGAGAATGTCTTTCCATTTCCTTATGTCTTGTTCTATCTCTTTTAGCAGTGTTCTAAAATTTTCTTTGTATAGTTCTTTCATGTTTTTTGTTAGGTTTATTCCCAAAGCCCAATCAAAAAATGGGGAGAAGAACTAAAAAGACACTTCTCCAAAGAGGAAATACAAATGGCCAACATGCACATGAAAAATTGCTCAGTATCACTAGCAATAAGGGAAATGCAAATCAAAACCACAATGAGATACCACTTTACACCAGTAAGAATGGCCCACATCCAAAGAACAGGCAACAAGTGCTGGTGAGGATGTGGAGAAAAAGGAACACTCTTACACTGCTGGTGGGAATGTAAACTGGTCCAACCTCTATGGAAAGCTGTGTGGAGGACCCTCAAATTAATGAAAATGGAACTATCATTTGACCCAGCAATTGCTTTCTTGGGGAATCTACCTAAAAGAGCCCTCTATGTGGGTACAAAGGGACACCTGTGCTCGGATGTTTACCGCAGCACTATTTATAATTGCAAGGACATGGAAGCAACCTAAGTGCCCCAAAACAGATGACTGGATGAAAAAGATGTGGTATATATACACGATGAAATATTACTCATCAATTAAGAATGACAAATTCAACGACTTTATGACAACATGGATGTACTTAGGACGAATCATACTAGCAGAAGCAAGTCAAAAAGAGAAAGACAGAAATCAAATGGTTTCACTAATATATGGGATATAATAAAAAAAATAAAAGCCATGAGGAAAAGACAAAAGCTAAGCACCAAACTGAAGCACACAACTATGGGCAGGAGGGAAAGGAGGGAATAGGAGGGGAGGGTGAGGGGGTAAGTCCCTGGGATCGCAATGATGTGAAATTTATATATAAATAAATTAATAATAAATAAATAAATAAAAATGCCATCTTAAAAACAAGGTAACCTATAGGATGAGAATAAGTGTTTGCATAGTAAACATTTGACACGGGTTTATTGAGCAGCAAAGAAATGACCCAAGCAAAACAATGGGTAAAGGACTCAACAGACACTCCTCAAAGACTTTCAGGTGGTCAGTAAACATGAAAAATTGTTGAACCTCAATTAGCACAAGAGAAATGTAAATTAACCGCCCTACGCAGGACACCACTGTGAAAATAATCCATTTAATGAACCATTCCACCCATGGAACTGGGAATAGCACAAAGGACCCAGCTCAAAGAGCCAGAGGTGCTAATGGGGCCAAGAGAGATCGCAGCAAGGGTCTGCAGGTGAGACCTGACGACAAGGAATCAACCCAGAATCACCAGGAAAGGGACCGAAAACACTATTGCAAATTGACTAGGCTCCACATGGATTAACTGGATCCCTGTTAGATCCAACGGAGCCCGCAACTGAGCTGTGGAACTCAATTGTGGAACTCATTAGCTCATTAACATGGAACTCAATTTTGAGCTCAATTAAGATCAAGGTCACCTCGTTATAATTACACAGGGTTCTCATGTAAAACTCAATTCGGAGCTCAACTACCATCAGCACTCAGTTATTACACAAGGTGCTCAGGTAAATCTCAATTTCTGCACTGTTCTAATTATTGCTTGTAGCAATATTACATAAAGTTACTGCATAACACTCCAAGACACTTCAGAAACATTCCAGGGCACATGTACAGATGCTATAAAAAAAAGGAAAACAGCTTGGACTACACCAAATTAAAAACTGTACAGTAAAAGAGACAATAACCAAAAATCCAACTGAATGGGATAGATTTATTGCACTCCACACAAGTGGTAAGGGTCTAATAACAAAGATCTATAAAGAACTCACAACAAGCCAGGTGTGGTGGCACATGCCTGTAATCCCAATTATCTGGGAGGCTGAGGCTAGAAATCACTTGAGTCTGCGGGTTTGAGACAACTCTAGACATCACAGCGAGACCTAGTCTCAAAAAAAGAAAAGGAAAACACCCAACAAGCTGGGCATGGTAGCATGCACCTGTAATCCCAGCTACCTGGGAGGCTGAGGCAGGGGATTGCTTAAGTCCATGAGATCAAGACTACCCCGGTCAACAAAGTGAGACCTAGTCTCAAAAAAAAAAAAAAAAAAAAAGAAAGAAAGAAAGAAAGGAAAACACAACAAATACAAGGTAAAAGTCCAGTCAAAAAATGGGGGAGGGGAGAAGAAGGGAGAACTAAAATGACATTTCTCCAAAGAAGAAATACAAATGACCAATAGGCATATGAAAAAGAGCTCATTATCACTAATCAGGAAAATGCCAAGCAAAACCACAATGAGATACCATCTCACATTGGTAAGAATGACCCTATCAAAAAAAAAAAAAAAAAAAAGTGGACAAGTGCTGATATGGATGTAGAGAGAAAGGAAAACTCTTACACTGCTGGTGGGAATGTAAACTGGTCCAGCCACTATGGAAAGCTATGTGGAGGACCTTCAGACTACTCAAAATGGAACTACCATTCGATCCAGCAATCCCACTTCTGGGAATCTACCTAAAGGATACAAAACCACTAATTCAAAAGGACACCTGTACTCAGATGTTTATTGCATGCAGCACTGTTTAAAATAGCCAGGATATGTAAACAACCCAAATACTCCAAACAGACAAATGGATCAAAAAGTTGTGGTAGATGTATACAGTGGGATATTATTTAGCAATCAAAAATGACAAATTTGAAGCATGTGTGATAGCATGGATGGATCTAGAATGAATCATATTAGCAGATATGAACCAGAAAGGAAAAGAAATACTGAATGGTCTCATCCATGTGTGGCGTATAAGGAAAACAAACAAAAGGACAAGTAAATTTTAAAAAACTGTCAACAGAAATGAAGCATAGAGCAAGAGAGGGAGAAAGGGGTAAAATCAGGTGAAGGCTGGGAACAGGAGATAAAGATGATCATTCACTGGTGACAAGGTGGTAGGAGAGCCCCGGGGTAGACAATGGAAAATATATATATATGTATATATATATATATGTATATATATACATATATGTGTGTGTGTGTGTGTGCAATAAATTACAAAAAAGTTTACATCAAGTTCTCATGTAGAATTCAGTTGTATGCTCAAGGTGAGCTGTTAAACTAATTGTGCAAGGAGTTCAGGCAGTCCTTTATTACTAAACTTATTTGGTTATCAGCACTTTTTTTTTTTTAGAGACTAGGTCTCACTATGTTGCCTGGGGGTAGTCCCGAACCCACGGACTCAAGTGATCCCTAGCCTTAAGCCTCCCAGGTAGCTGGGATTACAACACCTGCCACCACCCCCAACTTTTTTTTTTTTTTTTTTGAGACTAGGTCTTGAACTACAGGTGCGCGTCACTGCACCCAGATGTGCTGCTGTGAATGGTCTTTTAGCATGGAGGACATTAATGATGTTTGCTCTTTATTCTAAAAGGGACTTAGTTTTTATTTTATTATTTTTCTGAGACTAGGTCTCGCTATTTTTGCCGTGGAGCTGCAGGCTCACGTTGCCCAGGGTACCACAGATTCAAGCAATCCCCAGCCTCACCTTGCCAGGTAGTTGGGATTACAGGCGCACGCCACCACGCCCAGCTATTTTTTTGGGACTAGGTCTCGCTAAATGCCCCCGGTGGGACTTGAACCGAGATCCCTGGCCTTGGCCATGGCTTCCTAGGCTGCTGATTACAGGCAATGCACCACCATGCCCGGCCGCGACTTAGTTTTTAAAAGTTCATGTGTATGCCCCCATAATGTATTACAAGCATTAGCCTTTTTATAATATTGACTAAATCCCAACTTGTTATTAACTTTCGTGAATTTACTTTTGTTTGGAAACTCAACAGTGCTTTAGCTTTTATCTGGATTTTAAAAATTCTATCTTTTTAAAGTAAGTGAAAAATATCTACATAGAAGTTTAGGTAATATGGGTCAAACTCCATCCAGACTCTGAATAATCAATAATCCACTTAGGAATAAGCTTTTCCAATCTATAATGCGTTTTTATTGCTGTAGGATAAGTGAGTTGGTCAAGTTTTTTCCTTCATTAGCTGGTATAACCAGCACCTAGGGCTGGGCATGGTGGTACATACCTGTAGGTGGCAGCCTAGAAAGCCATGGCTGGGGCCAGGGATAGTAGTTCAAGTCCCACCAGGGGTAAGTAGTGAGACCTAGTCCCCAAAAAATAGCTAGGCATGGTGGCGTGCACCTGTAATCCCAGCTACCTGGGAAGCTGAGGCTGGGGATTGCTTGAGTCTGTCAAACCCCCGGGCAACGTGAGCCTGTGATTTCATGGGCAAAAATAGCTAGACCTAGTCTCAAAAAAACAAAAACAAAAAACCAGTACCTGGGGTTTTGCGTCGTTTCTATGATTGTGCAGTTCAGTGGGTGTGCGCATGTGTAAGTGTGCACACCTGGACGAAGGGGGAGCTAAAGGAGAGCGTACATATGAGCATAAAATAGAGCACATACAAGAGCAAGCGCAGCGAGAACTAGAGGATGCCAGAGAGAGGCCAGAGAAAGAGTGTGAATATTCTGGAGGACTGGGAGTTTCAACTGCCTCCCAGTCCCTACCCTGCCTGGTGTAACTGCTAAAACCAGCAAAGAAACTATGCAGATTGGTGAGCCTGATGTTGCCCCTATAATTGGCGATGGAATCGGTTGTTTTAGCATATGGCAGGCAGGCAAACTACCTCAGACTGCCTCACAAGGGAAAATCCAGTCTTTAAACCCGCCACTACCAGGTTCTTCCACCTGCGTGTCACAGTAGTGCAGCATCAGGTTGACAGAAACAGGGTTTATTAATGAGAAGATAAGGAACCAAGAGTCCTTGGGCCACCCGGATGCCTCACCCTGGATGCCTAACCTCAGGCCAGTCAACACCAAATTCAGGTTCCCAACAGCTCCCCTCTTGTCAGGGACAGACTTCTCTCTGGCAAGGTGTCCTTCTCAAAGACAGGCATAACCAAGACTTCTCTTTAGGAAGCTGTCCTCTCATCAGGGACAGACATAATCAAATCCAGGTTTCCAAAAGCTCATGGCTTTTCTTCTCGACCAGCCAGGCCAGTCGCCTACATGGCACCTGATCCTTCCTCCTCCATTCTGGTCTGGGCATGTGTCCTTCGAGCTCCCTGCATGTGCTTTTATGAGCTCTCTCATCCCGGGCTCTTCTAGTGCCTGCTCTGACTTCTGGCGAGGCTTCACTCCTTGCTCCAAGTGCTTCATCAAGTCTCTTCCCCAGTAGCATCTTTCTACTCAGCTGCGTCCTACTAGAGATGGGGCCACAGCCCCTCAATTCACCCTGATCACCCCCTTACAGTTGCATTACACTTGGCAACAAGGATGGGCTGGTTACCCAACAATTGCTTATTAAATTCTTATATAAATTATGACTGATTCTGGGAGATACTATTTAAAATGCTCACCATTTATACTAGTCAACTTTTCCACTTTAAAAACATGCTTTTATTTTTAGATTTCATACATTGTTTGTTGGTCCCCTCTGCCCCTCTTATTACTATTTGTCTGTGTTTGGTCCTTTGGTCTCTTTATTTTGTGCAGGAATGTCCTTCTCTTGGGTGAGGTTTGCTTTTCTTAGGATATAGTATGCTGTGCTGCTTAGTTTTCCAGTCCTTTTGCATCCGGCAGCCAGTTTGGGCTTGATTGGCATGACTCAGTGTCTTTTCTTCCTTGCTGGCTGTCCCTGCCATTCCACATTTTGTTCCACTTGACTGTTTCTTAGACTTTTAGTTTAGACCTTTGATTTAGGGAACCTGTCTCCCATCGTTTGTTCGTCATAAAGATCCTTGCTGGGGACAGCTGTTGACATTTGGTTGGTCTGCTGGTTTCCTCAGTTTTTGCTTGTGGCTCTCTTCTGGGGCCACTGTCATAATTCTGCAGCCTTCCCCCTCTGTGAAAAAGGGGGTATGCCTTGCCCTTGTTGGCGGTATCTCTGATCTGGGATTTTTGCTCCCAGACCCCTGTGACGTTGTATATCTAATTTTGTATTAGGCCGTCTTTACAAAAGGTCTTTCAGTCCTGTGCTCGAGGCTTCTCTCCATGCTCATTTTGGATCCTTCCCAAGGGGGTGTGTTTTAATCCAGGGCCTTTATTCTCACCCCTCATGCCTTCTTTTTCTGTGACTGGGTTAGACTATGGGTGTTCTTATTCTTGGTGAGGGCTGACTGGAGCAGAAACCAGAGGGGTTTAGTACCACCCCCCACCTCCCAGCCCCCAGCCCCCAGCTGCACTGCCTGGACCCTGGGTGGACCCAGTCTTGCTGTGGACCTGTGTGCCATTCTGGTCTGGAGTTCCCGTTCACTGGCCGCCCCTCCTCCAAGTCCCTCCCACCAGGCAGAATGTTGGCAGAAGGTGCCCAGTGTGCGCTGGTATGGGTGTAGCCTCCGGCTGAGGTGGGCCAGCACACTGCGGTCTGGGCCAATCAGGGCCTGCGCAGTTCCCACTAGCCAAGCTGGCTGGAGCTTACTGAACCAGCGCCTGTGCCGCTCCCACGCGCCTGAACGAAAGCGCAAGGGACCGACCCAGTGCCTGTGGGGTGGTGCAGCTGCCTGCCCAGGCAATGGCTGCTGCCATGCGGGGCTGGTCAGGGCCATTCGTCCCCTTCCCCGGGACCAGTTTGGAGAATTCCCTGTCAACTTTACCACGTTTTTTGTTTGTTTGTTTTGTTTTGTTTTTTTAAGAGACTAGGTCATGCTATGTTGCCCAGGGTTATCTCAAACCTGAGGACTCAAGTGATCCCCAACCTCAGCCTCTCAGTAAATGGGATTACAGGTGCGTACCATCATGTCCCACTAGGTTTACCACTTTAATATCAGGTGGTGTTCAGGTTGTTTCATTGCTCACATTCTTCAGTATTCCAGTTATTTTTTTTCCCAGCGAGATTAAAAAAAACAAACCTCACAGAAACTTAACGTTTTATTTATCTAGAAGATAGTATACTATCTTAAGACAATTATCAGTGATTTATATTTCTTAAACTATTTGGTTATTTCTATTGCTACTGTAGGACAAGCACCTCTGGGGCAGGGTTTCTATTTGACCAGACAGATGGATAATGAGTCCTGGAGCTCTCAGAGAAATCTCACAGGTTTTAATGCTCTCATTAACCAGGCACACAGGCAGGAAGGCTGGGGAGGAAGGAGGCAAGCACAGGCTGGCAGAGGGCTTAGAGGCAGGCAGGCTGTAGGATGAGTGAATTGATCAGGCCTTTTCCTCCAGTAGCTAATAATTGGGGTATTGCACCCTCCACATGATTGTGCAGTCCAGTGGGTGTGCTCATGTATAAGTGTGCACCTGAGCTTAGGAGAGATGAAGTACAGGGGAGTGGGAGGGAACACCAGTACGAGAGCCCAGAGAAAGAACATGGAGTTTCCTGGGGGGCTGGGGCTTCACCTGCCTCCTGGGCCAGACCTGCCCTACCTGGTGTTTCTGTATAACTATTAGAAGCAATAAAGAAGCTATGCAGATTCATGAGTCTGATGCTTACAATTGGCAACGAACATGGGATGGTTACCTAACACAGGTCATAGAGCTTCCCAGACCCCCATGATCCGCGCTCTCTCTCTCTCTCTCTCTCTCTCTCTCTCTCTCTCTCTCTCTCTCTCTCTCTCTCTCCCTGGTGTTCTTGTTCTCACCTCTTGGGCAGCTGGCAGCCATAGTGAGAGTGCTGCTTCTACTGCTGTCTCCACTGTTATTCCAGTGTCTAGGCTCAGGGCCACTCACGCATGCATGTGCACGCCATGCTCTTTGGGCCCAGGTGTCAACAATTATGGGTGTGCTTGCCCCTCACCCACACTGAGCACCTTCTGCCCTAAACAGGATCAGGGCTGCTGGTGCAGTGACATCAATAGCCTGATTAGTTCATCTCCCCTATACCACACAAATGGGATTGTGCTGGAAAAAGTGGGAGTTGAAGCCAAACTGCCAAATTCTGCCCTTCAGAAGTGTGTTGAGTCAACTGATTAAGAAGGGGGGGAAATCACAGCCAGTGATTTGTTGTTTGTACCCAGTGACAGTTGTTTGAATTTCTCTGAGAAAAAGGATGACCTGGTTGTTGGACATTGGCCACTGGTCTCATTCCGGGAGTTAGATTCCCGGCTGTCACAGTAGTCACTGTCTCTCCATACAAAGGCAAGGAGGACAGACCAAGATCATAAGTTTAGATGGTGAAAACATGCTGGCATAAATGTTCACATGTCAAAAAGAGAAAAAAGTAAAATAAAAGATTTGCCAGACATTACATACTGCTTGTTCCAGAACCCAGACTCAGGTTAAGTTACATCAGTACTAACCTTCACAGCCTCAGGCATAACACACCATTAGGTGTATTGTGCTGAAGCTTCCCTGTCTACGAGCAACTTATGCCTCCACTTATTAGTTGTGCTTGGAGTTTTGTGAGTTGAGGATAAAAGGGTGTCTGTTAGGACTAAGTAAGATCATGCTTAAAACATGGAAGTCTTCAGCAAATGTTAGTTATTATTGTTTATATAAAATAATCAGAATCAAGCCGGGCACGGTGGCTCATGCCTGTAAGCTTCAGCCTATGAAGTGGCTAGGGCTAGGGATAGCGGTTCGAGTCCTGCTTGGGGAAAAACAGGGAGACCTAGTCCCAAAAAAATAGCTGGGCGTGGTGGTGTGCACCTGTAATCCCAGCTACCTGGGAAGCTGAGGCTGGGGATTGCTTGAGTCTGTGGTACCCTGGGCAACGTGAGCCTGCGGTTCCATGGGCAAAAATAGTGAGACCTGGTCTCAAAACAAACAAACAAACAAACAAACAAACAAAAAAACCCAAAAAAACCAAAACCCAGAATCAATTGGTCTGCTTTTCACTCGAATTATTTGAATGACTTTTAAAATTGACCTGGCCGGGCATGGTGGCTCATGCCTATAGGTGGCAGCCTAGGAAGCCATGGCTGAGACCAGGGATCACGGTTTGAGTCTCACCGGGGTCATGTAGCAAGACCTAGTCCCCCCCAAAATAGCTGGGCATGGTGGCACACGCCTGTAATTCCAACTACCTGGGAAGCTGAGACTGGGGATTGCTTGAGTCCCTGGTACTCTGGGCACCATGAGCCTGTGGTTCCACAGGCAAAAATAGCGTGACCTAGTCTCAAAAAAAAAAAAAATTGATCATATTTTCCCCCAAATCCATACTTAAAATAGAATGATGTTTTTACATGACACTTTCAAGTAGTGGTATTACTCAGATTCCTCAGTTTTGAATGAAAGCTGATCTCCTGAGAAAACTGAACTGATTATGTAGAAATGATAGAAATGTTTATGATAAACAAGGAATAACATCAAAATAATTTTTGGTTAATTGAATCAGTTTCTTTTTTTCTCTTTCTTTTTTTTTTTCTTTTTTTTTTTTTTTGAGGCTAGATCTTGCTCTATTGCCCTGGGAACCATAGACTCATGTTGCCCAGGGTACCACGGACTCAAGGTATCCCCAGCCTCAGCCTCCTAGGTAGCTGGGATTACAGATGCGTACTGCCATGCCCAGCTGTTTTTTGGGACTAGATCTTACCACATTGCTCCAGGCAGGTCTTGAACCCATGGACTCAAGCTATTACCAGTCCCGACCTCCCTCCATAGGGATTAAAGGTACGTGTCATTGCTCCCAGACCTGAATCAGTTTCTTTTCTAATAATTTTGAAGGTTTAAAATGTATACATGAAAATAAAGGCCCGGCATGGTGCATGCCTGTAGGTGGCAGCCTAGGAAGCCACGGCCAGGGCCAGGCATCTTGGTTCGAATCCCACCGGGGGCATGTAGTGAGACCTAGTCCCCAAAAAACAGCTAGGCGTGGTGGCGCGTGCCTATAACCCCAGCTTCCTGGGAAGCTGAGACTGGGGATTGCTTGAGTCTGTGGTACCCTGGGCAACGTGAGCCTGCAGTTCCACGGGCAAAAATAGAGAGACCTAGTCTCAAACAAACAAATAAATAAATAAAATCGTATAAGCAAAC
>PVHY01015154.1:24741-36800 GCA_004024945.1 Uropsilus gracilis
TCTTTCTTTCTTTCTTTCTTTCTTTCTTTCTTTCTTTCTTTCTTTCTTTCTTTCTTTCTTTCTTTCTTTCTTTCTTTCTTTCTTTCTTTCTTTCTTTCTTTCTTTCTTTCTTTCTTTCTTTCTTTCTTTCTTTCTTTCTTTCTTTCTTTCTTTCTTTCTTTCTTTCTTTCTTTCTTTCTTTCTTTCTTTCCTTTCTTGACTAGGTCTTGCTATTTTTGCCTGTGGAACCGCAGGCTTATGTTGCCCAGGGTACCATGACTCAAGCAATCCCAGTCTCAGCTTCCCAGGTAACTGGGATTACAGGTGCGCACCACCATGCCCAGCTATTTTTTTTTTGGGGGGGGGGAGTTAGTCTTGCTACGTGCCTCTGGCAGGACTCAACTCAACCCATGATCACTGGCCCTGACCGTGGCTTCCTAGGCTGTGACTTACAGTCATACGCCACCATGCCTATTTATTTCTAACAAAGTGATTACTTAATTACTAAATAGAAAAGAAACATAAAAAATACCCCAATCATTTCAACATAGTCCAAAACCTCAGTCTCCTAGTCTTGATCATCTCACCAATTTCCAGTCAATCAGAGTTCGTCACAGTGTGCTCCAAAAAAACATCCTTCCTTCTCCTTTGCATGTTCCATCCAAGCAGGTAGACGAAGATGCTACTGTCTCCTCCTTGTTGTGTCCTCCTCACTTCAAGTGAAAGAAACTCTAAAGAACAGGAACTAATAGCAGATTCCTCAAGGCCTCCTCATGGCCTCTCCAAAAATCCTTAGGCTCACTTTAATACACACACCAGTTCAGGTGTGGTAGCGTGCATATGTTTCCCAAGCATTGGGAGGCAAGAGGCTTGGGGTCACTTGAGTTCGCAGGTTCAAGACTACCCTGGGCAACATAGCGAAATCTGATCTGGAAAAAAGCAGTTGGGTGCTGTGGCAGATGCCTGTAATCCCAAGGGAGGCAGAGACTGGGATTTGCTTGAGTCTGTGGTACCCCAGGTAACTTGAGTCTACCCTGGGCAACATACAGAGACCTAGTCTCAAGCACACACACACATACACACACACACACACACACACACTCAGCTTAGCCATGCTAAAGTTGTCAGTCCACAGGTTGGGCCTATGGCCAGGCTGCCCACATCAACCATGCAACCTGAACTTACATTGTCCTCCCTAGAATGCTAACCCCAAAACCGGTTGCTCCCAAAATGGCTGATCTCATTCCCCATTCTTTTTTTTTTTTTGAGACTAGGTCTTGCTATTTTTCCCCATGGAACCACAGGCTCTTGTTGCCTGGGGTACCACAGACTCAAGCAATCCCCAGCCTCAGCTTCCCAGGTAGCTGGGATTACAGGTGCGTGCCACCACGCCCAGCTATTTTCTTGGGACTAAGTCTCACTACAGGCCCCAGGTGGGACTCGTACCGTGATCCCTAGCCCCGGCCGCTTCATAGGCTGAAGCTGACAGGCACGAGCCACTGTGCCTGGCTCATTCCCCATTCTTAACCAAATATTTATACCCTCCTTCCCACCCAAGACAGGACTCAGAAGGAAGTCCTGTCAACCACCTATGTTAATGGCAAGACAAATAATATCCTTTCTGAAATTTGCAAGTCTATAGCAACAGGAAAGTAACTAACTCTTTATCAAATGTATGTATCAACTGCTAATGGCACCTGGAGTGGGGGTAGGCACACTCCCATTACAATCACAGCAGCACACAGAACATCTTTCTTTCTTGGCATGCTTCAGTTTCCTGCATGTATGTAGTCAAAGGTGTGATGTTGTTTTCTCCTTGCTGTGTCCTCATTACTTTAGGCAATAATAAAAACTCTGTGATTCAGGAACCACAAAATTTCATTTTTTCAGGCTTAGCTCACAGCCTCTCCAGAAACATCTAAGCCAACCAGGTATGGCAAACTCCAACGTGGGAGTTACAAATTCTAAACTCTTATGCTAAAGCTATGAGTTCACTAGCTAGGCCAGGGCTGTGGGTTGGCCACCTGGCCATATGGTCCTTTACATCTATCTCTCTCAAAATGATTGATCCCCTTCTTTATCCTCGACTCTATTTTATATGCGCAATTTTCTTTCCTGTGTTTCCAGGAAGAGTCACATTATTACAAAAAATAAAAAAATCTTTTCTTTCTTACCCTACAGACAGGACTCAGCAGGGGAGGGGAGTCCTGTCAATCAGGTATGTTAATGGAAAGCACCAGACCAGTCCTCTTTGAAATTTGCAATTTTAAAGTTGAAAAAGTTATCTATCTGAAGGAAGGTAACTCCATTTCAAGCTTATTGATATATATCTCAGCAATTCTAATGCTAATGAGGGCAGCTGGGGTACCCCCCCCACTTCCTGTGAATAGTTAATTGCCTTTATAAAAGAATAGAACAGAGCAGAGTGCTATTGCTATATTCCAAATCAACTCACCAGAGACCAGTATAAATATCCTCTCACCCTAGAGCTCAAAACATGATTAATTTCAGTAGAGACTCCACAAACAAACTGAAAATTATGGCATTAAAATACTGATTTATATGTTTGTGGTAGTTTCATGGTATATCTTACTTCTGGGTAAGCTTGCAAACCATACAAGATAAGAAGCACCATAGTTTAAACTGGGGCTAAGACTCAAAAAAGATACATAAATAAAAAAAAGAAAAAATATTAGGAAAACCTTCTGGGAGTAGCTACAGGCATTTAAAGGAACCATAACAAAGTCGGTAATAATTAAACCTCCTGTTTTAGAAAGGGGATTTTTATTTTGGCTTAAAATATTTTACTCAAAATAAATTTGTCAGCTGTCAATGAAAGAATATCATCAGTACACTGCAGACATCTTTGTAATGTATATTCATGCCTCCTCTTTACTTAACAAGATTTTCAACCTAGCAACTATTACAATAATTGGTATAACCTAAAGCTCAACACATTTTACTAATTTTGAAGTTGAATTGGATATAAACCAAATAAAATTTGCATCTTAACAAACACTTCCACCCAAGATGGTGGGGACACTGGAGACTTCAGCCCTGATCTCAGAATATTCCGGTTAGTTCTATTTTTGGAGACAACATGGGATATTTTTTTCATGCCTAAAGTTGAAATAGACACTGAAAGAGGAGCGCAATGCCAAGTCTTGGACCAAACACCAAGTTTGGAGGAAGCCAGAACAGACACCAAAGATGAAAAGAGATTGCCTTGTTTTTGGATCACATGCTTGTGAACTTATTAGGGGGCTGAGGCCCCCAGTACTCGTGTTGATGTATTAGAATGGCTATTGTTGGCATTGATGGGTGGAGATTTGGAGAAAGGAAGTTAAGCCTTTTCGCAAGAAAAGAGGATTAAAATTTCAGGGAGGTGACAGAGAAAAAGACAGGGAAAGAGATGGTAGAGAAGAGAACGGAAGAGGACAGAAAGGAGAATGTAGAATTAAGGAGCAGAGAGGAGCAACAGGGAGGCTGGAGGCCTCAGAGCTGCCGCTGCCATGTGGGGCAACAGGGAGGTAAGGAAGCCAAGCTGTGGGCTTCCATCCCCAGCTGGTCCCATGAGGAGCCCGGGGAAGCATGTTGGAGAAACTTGTGAGCTGTGTGAGCTGTCTTGGAAATGTGGTGCTTGAAAGCTTGCTTTAATTTTGAAACTGCAAAACTTGAAAATCTTTTAGAGAACTGAGGAGAGTTTGCTGTGTTGCTGTTTTTAACGTGAGATGTCTGAAGCTCTTGCTGTGTTGTTGTATCAAGTGAGTTTTGCTGATGCCGGGCCACTTTAGAGTTAGAGCTGAAAGAATGCCCGAGCTGTACCTTTTGAAGAAGAAATGACAATGCCATCCTGGTCTCCCTCATTGGATTTGAATCTTCTGCTTTCGGAGAAGGATCAACGATGCCATCTTGCTTTCTTCTGGCTTGGAGTGAGTGGAGCTGAGCTGTGTCTTTGAAGAAGGAGCAGTGGTGCCATCTTAACCCTTTTATCTGGCTTAAGGTGGGACAGTCCCCATCTTGTGGCAGCACATGGTTGTTGCAACCATGTGCACTTTGGACTAGAGACTGGTCTGTGTGGTAAGTTTACTAAAGGGGTTCTTTGGTACCTCTCAGTGACTCTTGTCTCATTGTCTTCTATTAAGTAAATTTATTTCTGCCTCCCTCTTAAGATTTATGTAGTCTTGATACTGCATGAATGGGCTGGGAAGAACCTGGTGTGTGACCAGCTTTAAAGGGCCAGCTGCTCCACCCTGTGTTTGGCTTGTGTTACAGGCACCCCCAAAAGGAAATGGGGTGACTTGGGTGTGGGTCCTCTCCCATGCTTAGAAGTCTTAAAACAAGACCCAAGAATAGGCACACATTTCTATCTGTAGTTTCACACACCTCTATAATAAAAGGTTTGTTTATAAGGGAAATGAAAAGGGTGGAACCCAGAGAATGACAGAGAAGAATTGGTCAATACATCCTACTGGTAACTGTCTAAACCCAGACCATGCATGATTGTTGAAGGCAGGCAAAACCAAGAGAGTGCAGGCCCAAATGTGTCCATGTTAACTCCACACTTAGCTCCCAGCAATCCCATTTCAGGAAGTCAAGAGTCATGCCAGATTCATGGCATGATGGGATTGCAATCTTTGGTGCCTGGCATCTCTTTGGCTTGGAGGTGGGTATGGAGTTATAAAACATCAATGGGTGGAGTTCATTCAGGATAGACTGTTCCCATGTCAGGGCAACAACTGGGATCATTCCTGATGAGTTCTGCCAGCAAAACTCCATATTTTGTAAGGAGTTTGATTTTTGAGCCAGGCATGGTGGCCCACGCCTATAGTCCAAGCTACTGGGAGGCTGAGGTTCGGAATCACTTGAGTCCATGGGTTGGAGACATCCCTAGGCAACATCCCAAGACCTAGTCTTAAAAAAAAAAAGAAAGAAAGAAAATAAGGCCATAGTGGTGATGTGTGCCTTTACTCCCAGCCTATGGAGGGAGGCCAGGACTGGAAATCGCTTGAATCCATGGGCTGGAGACCCACCCGGAGCAACATAGCAAGATCTAGTCCCAAAAGATAGCTGGGCATGGTGGTGCACACCTGTAATCCCAGATTCTTGGGAAGCTGATTCTGGGGATCATTTGAGTCAGTGGTACCCCGAGCAATGTGAGTCTGCGGTTCCCTGGGCAATATAGCAAGACCCAACCTCAAAGAAAATAAAAGTTTGAATTTTATTCCATGGAAAGAACTTGATCTTGATTCTCTTTCTGAGCCTATGAGAGAAACTAGTCCTATAAGATATTCCATGTGGGATAGTAATAGAGAGCTGTCTGTATGTCTATGCTGTATATATGTACATCTTCCCCTTTGTGCTTAGTTGTCTTAGCTGATCTAGAATATAAAACTGGTATAGATGGTACCTATAAAAATTTTGAACTCAAAAAATGTAATGGGTACTGGTAGAGGTACCTTGAGGAGATGTAATCTAGGGTGCTTTTGGCTAATGGGAATTAATTTGTTATCTCATTTACCCCCACTGTAGGGTAAATAAGGTGATCAGGCTTCTTACCCTCCTCCATTAGCCTCTATGACCAACACCTACGGTACGGTGCACTCCCCATGATTGTGTATGGGCCTGGCCCAGTGGGTGTGCACATGCATGAGTGGGCACACCTGGGCCTGGGAAACAGCAATAAAGGGGCAACCTCACTCTGCAGGGGTGAAGAGAGAACACGGAGATAACGCAAAGAAGAGAAATGTTGAACAGAGAATGCAAAAGAGAGTCCAGGGAGAAAGAGGAAAGATTCCTGGGGGATTAGAAAGCTCACCTGCTTCCCAGCCCCTCTCCCCAGCCTGCCTGCTTGCTATACAATAGGCCTAGCCTCCCTGCCTGGTGCTCCTGTGTACCTGGTTCCCTGAGAGAACATTAAAGCCTGTAAAAACTACCAAGGGCTCCAACATTTTTCTTTAACTGTTAGAAACAATGAAGAACCTACCTGGACTCGGATGCTTAACTACACCCACCTAATTCTCTAAATGTTTATTATTTATTATTCCCAGTCCTAGTCCATTAAAATGAGTTTAGGAAGGGACTGTATTCCTTGCCACCCTCTAAGATCCTTTGATTCCTGTTTGCAAGGGAGCCCTCAGTCTCTCCCTCTGACTGTCCACATAGTGAGTTATCTGGACTGTCCTCCAGTCCCCAGCTGCCCAGTTATCTTAGCTCCATAATAAACTACACTGGCTTAGGAATTCTCTTCAGGGCAAAAAGTAATCTGCAACCCTGCTGAAGACAGCTTCCTGGGACCTGTGGAATGGGAGGCACTTAGCCATCTCTCTAATGCCTAGCCCTTGGCCTGCCTCAGTCCTCCTAACAACCACCACTCCCTTCCATTGTGGTTGACCTTGATCAAACAGGCAAAACCAGTAAGGAGGAAATGAAATGAGATCAGTATTTTCCTAATTACCTTCTGGAATCACCAGGTCTGAGGGAAGTTAGCCCCAGAAACTGAGAGATGGGGAGTGTGTGACATTCAATGAACCTAGGAATCAATGAACCTGTTTATTGTATGAAGTACATCCCACAAGATTGATGTTCTGAGGAGTAAAATTTTGGAGACACTTGTAGATGAAGTGCAAGGCAAATAGCATTTCTCCTCATCATTTCTGCTCCCTATTCAGGAAGCTGGTAGCTCAGTCCTGGCTTCAGGGAAACTGATTTGGGGGTGCTGGGGATTCATGCCCACAGACAGTACATTTTCAGCAGGACTGAACTGGAAGCCCTTCAAAGAGGACCTTAGGTCATCTCCAAAAAGGTCCTTACAATATCCTGGTCTCCAGCAGAGGATTCTGGGATCAGGAACAGGGCAAGAGGACTGGCCCATTTGTCTCTGACAATTCCAGGTGTCTTGAGAGGATTCAGGATTTGGGTCTCATTCAGTGAGAGACTGGTGGAGAGAAGGGGGGTACTGGGAGAACATGAAAGAGTCCTAGGTGAGTCGGTCAGGAGCTGGTAGTATGTCCTCTTCACCCCTGAAAAGACTTACTTGTGCTTTCCTGCCTTGCCATTAAGAGTTGGAACCTCAATTTCCCCAGGTTTTCCAGCTCCCCAAGGGCTGCAGGGACCTGGAGCTTTAGAGTCAGAGTGAGGTGCTTCCTGAGCCTCATATTCCCTCCCCTTCCACTAAAGAGGAGCAGGCCAGGACATAATTGTCCAGCTGCCAGAGGATCCAGCACGAACTGGAGGAGACTTTGGAGCAAGCAGGCATTACTGCATCCCAGGTCAACAAACTCAAGTCCAAGAACTGTGATAACATGAATAATTACTAAGGTTCTTAGCTGTGTTAAGTCCCAAGAGTCTGCATAGTAAGGGAGATACATACCAAGGACTTCACTGGTGAGCTGACAAGAATGGCCTAAACAGATGACTAGAGAGTTGGATGAACAGGAAAATTTTAATGCTAAATACTGGTTGTGGCTTAAGCTGGACAATTGTGACCAATGCTTTAAGAAATAGGGTTTCTAAGACCTATCTTAAGGTGACAGGAAAGCAACTGGAACAACACTAACCTTGATGATAATTTTGAAACTAGGAGGTCTATTACAGTAGGATTCTGAACTTTTGTATATGTTGAAGATTTTCCAATCTTTAAAAATAAACCAAGAGTTAAAGTTTTTTTGTTGTTGGTATTTTCTGTTTTTTATTATAGTAAAGACTATAAAGTGTGCTTTGGTTGTCTTACAAATAAGAAGTCTCAAAATCAAAACACATAAGCTAAGATAGCTTATATGATAGGTACTCCCAAATTTGGAGGGGAAAGGGTAATTTCTAGGGCATAGGGTTGCTTCTCTGCTTACTATGACTTTTTAATTTAATTTAAGTGAAGACTAAAGGCTTGGGAGTGGAAGGGTAGGTATTAGAGGTGGTCTGTCTTTTTCTTGGGACAGTGAATTTCATAAGAACATCAATTGTTCTGTTCATCACTTGAACCCCAGGATCTAGGACACCACCTAAGATTCAGGTGTGATCTCTGAACATCTGTACGTGTGATGCTCTTTTCGATAGTGATTTGCAGAGAGAGAGAGAGAGAGAGAGACAGAGAGAGATAGACAGAAAGAGAGAGAGAGATATGCTTATCTGAGAAGCTGAGGACAGAAGTGCTGTTACAATTCTACAGGAACATGGACTGGCCCTGTGCTTTCTTAGGAAGAATAAACTCTAAACTTAAATATTAAGCTATCATTGGCTCACACTTCATCTTTACCCTCTTAACATCTTTGCCACACACTGCAGTTTGCTTGATTTTTTTTTTTTAGTGAAGTCTCCTGTAAGAGATTTATTGAAATTTGTTTTATTTGTAGATCTTAAAACTATTAATAAACAACAGTCATTCCACCAATGGCGTTTGTTGCAGATTTATAGTTTTATTAGTTACTAAAATTGCCAGTTTATAGTGACTATCAGCTTTATAACTTCAGAACTGGATTAGAAATAAAAGCATTAGCATTTAGTAAGCAAGGAAAAAGTGAATGAATATCATCACCATTTTTCTTTTAATGTGTTTGACATGTTCAGAATTCTTGTTTTAGATAAGAATTAATGTTAAATATTTTCATAATAAAATTCTTGGTAAAATGTCTTCAGAAGTTTCACTCATTTTAAGTCAAAGGGAAAGTTGAGAAAGGTGATATAAAAATAATGTCACCTAAGTTTTATGTGCAAGTCTGGAAAATAATGAAAATGTAAGTCCAATTTAATAATTGGGTAGAATGGTGACACTAAAGGTTTTTTTTTTTTTGCTGGAGATTTGTTGGGGTTCATATAGAGACAAATTCAGGATGGTATGATCATGAATCCTATTGATGCAGAAATGCCACTAAGCAGCTTGAGAATTAGGTTAATAGTTAAGAGTCTCTGCTGGGGTACTGCAGGAGCTGTAGATCCTGCAAATAGGCATGATGCTCAGAACCCTCTAAATAGCTTCCACGTAGTTGGCTGGCAGCATGCCGGTCCTGCCAGTCCTCTGCACAGTGCCATACATCCAACCTTCATCAATAGCTTGAACATTTACGATAGCATCTCCATCTTTGAAGGACACTTCATCTGCATCAGCAGCCATGTAGTCATACATGGCACGGAAGATTTTCTATTTATTAGTATATGGAAAAGAAAAAAAATGTATTAGATTTGCAGCAATTAATCCAAAGACATAATTTTAAGCTTTCTTATGACTTACTTCATAAACTAAGTTATACTAAAGACAATCTGAAACCATCATTGAGAAAGTAAAAGGTAACCCACAAAATAAGAAAACATTTGCAAATTATATCTCTGATAAGGGAGTGCTATCCAATATATAGAAATGTATATTTTCCTACAATTCAATACTTTAAAAAAAAGAGGGGAAGGGGAATAGATTGGAATTTTTCAAAGAATATATACAAAGAGGCCATAAACACATGACAAGGTGCTGAATATTATTAATCATTCGTAAACTTCAAATCAAAACCACAGTAAAATACTACTTTACACACACCAGATAGTGATAATCAACAAGGAGAAGATGTAGAGAAATTAGAAATTTCTGGTAGGAACAAACTGTTGGTAGGAATTTAAAATGATGTAGCTACTTTGGAAAACAGTTTTGGGAGTTTCTTGTACTTAAATATAGAGTTAACATATGAGCCAGTAATTCCACTCCTAGGTGTATATACCCAAGAAGAATGAAAATGTGTCCACAAAATAACATGTGTTCCTAAAATAAAAGTGAAAATATTCAAGAAAGTCAGATATTGGAAACAACTCAAATGCTCACTAACTGAAAATGAATAAAATAAATATCATTACCACACAATGGAATATTACTTGGTAGTATAAACTAGTAAAGAATTGACATATGATACAACATTGATGAACCTCAAAACCTTAAGAAACCAGTCACCAAAAAAAAAAAAAAAAAAAAGCCATATGTTGTATAATTTCATGTCCATGAAATATCTAAATAGGCAGATCTACAGAGATGGAAAGTACCTTTGTGGATGCCTTGGATTGGATGAGCGGAAAGGGAAAGGACTATTGATGTAAAGGGTTTTACATAAGGTGATGAAAATGTTCTAAAATTATAGTGACATTTGAAGAACTCTGTGAAAGAACTGCAAATCATTAGAATTGTACACTTCAAATGTTGAATTTAATGTTGACGGTATGTTAATTTTATGTTCCTAAAGCCCTGTATATGTGTCTGTGTGAAAAAAGAAACTGATTATTTTACATATGGCCTTTAAAAAGATTTTATTTCAAGCAAAAAATGTTTGAGATAATGTGTGGGAAGACCACGCCCAAACTGCTTATTTGCTTTGTTTTAAAATAATCAAATAGTGGAGTTTAGTATTCAAGGTGCTTTGATTTTGCTATTAACACAAATGTGTAGTAAAAAATAATTACATAAAATAGAAGGCTTGGTTTAAAAAAACTACTTATCATTTTTTATACATCATTTTCAATATCAAAAAATCTGAATAATTTGAATAAGTTAATTCATTATTTACTCACTCCAGCAGTGGAAGGATGAGATGGGATGGAGGATACTGTGGTCTGTTGGGTGGCAACTGAGGATGATCGTTGCTGTGGGAGTTCTGTGGTCTTGGCATGTTTGTAAGCTGAAAGGAAGGGAAGAAGGGTTAAGAAGAAGAAAACGTGGCTAGACATCACTGAAGCTACGTTTAGTCCACAAGTCCAGTACTTTCTCATTAGGAGAAAGAATCCAGATTTCTTATTTTACTCAAAGCGTCTATTATTGGACACGAGAGAGAATCGGATGACCCAGGCTGACCAAGCCGGCACCCGCCACCTGTACCTGTTGAAGTGGAGGAGAAGAAGACGCCGCCATCGCTGTAGGTAGAGAGGTGGATGTCGGCGCCCTCCGAGTGCTCAGATTTCTCCTCGCCGCCGCTGATGCTCAGGGCGCTGGCGGATCGCGACTGCTCGCGGCTCCGGCGCTGCGCTTGGACTGCAGAGAGGAGATACGGGGAGAGCAGAGATGAGGCATTGTGCTGCGATGCCAACAGCACAGGCCCGTCGTCCTTTCGCTGCCAAACACAGATTTAAGTAGATTTCCATGGATTAAGCCCTAGCAACTGCTATATGTGGCTGTCATCCTGATTTTCCAGAGGAGAGTATAGTTACCAGAGGACACCTACCAGTTAAGTAGTGGGCATCCCAGTCTCTCCCCGAGGGCTTCTCTTCTCCTCCACTCTACCCTTTGCCTGGCTCACCAAATGAAGTTATATTTACCTTCAGCTTCTCCAGAAAGTTGTCCCTAACCTCCAAATTCAGTTAGATGGTTAGATGCTCTTTGTGTTTCTACAACGTATAGAGCTTTAAAATGGCATATGGTAGGACTTAAGCAGTGGTTTCCTCATATAAGTAGACTAGATGACTTTGAGGACTGGTGCAAAATAGTCTACATTTTAGAAGAGTAGAAGGCAGAGAATGGAAGGCATAAAGGCAAGTGGCCTGATTGCAAAACAATCTGTCCTTAACTTGGGCTTGTCTAGAAAGTGAGTTTGGTCCACTAGTCAGCGAGGTGAACAGGTAAAGAAAATTGAAAACCTTGGAGGAATGGACATTCAGAGTCTCAGCGTCTGTGACTGTAGTTCAACTAAATGGCAACGTTTATGTCATAAGCTTTTTGAGACATAAAATACCATTAATCTTGTGTAGGCTTCTGGATTGAATGTTGTCTTCCGCTGGGTCATAGTCAAAGACAGAGCCAGGGTTGGTACGCCAGACTCGTAAACCTGGAAGTGAGAGTAAGGATCAAAACGGGTGGTCTGGATTCTTCCAATAATTTGGAAAGCAAAGCATGCACTTAAACATCCACTGGAGACTGGAATGACACTAATTCAGCCTCCCCTTGGAAGTGGAAGAGGCATCAGCTTTGAAAACTGCAAAGGTGGGTTTTCTTTTACACTTAGTGAAAACAGACTAGAAGTTCTTTACTCTTTGCCTTGGTGTAGATGATGTTACATTTGTTCTTTTACTCCCTTTAACTTAAATTTGCTTCCATCCCCCCTCCCCCCCTCCCCCCC
>PVHY01015155.1:0-36661 GCA_004024945.1 Uropsilus gracilis
GATGTGAAATTTATATTTAAATAAATTATTTGATGTTAAAAAAAAAAAAAAGAACAGTCAGGATGACCAGTTGAGGGTGGTCGGAGTTAGGGGGAGTACTCCCAAAGGCGTCACCAACCATACAAATAAGAATGATGTATGAAATCTAAAAAATAATAACTAATAAAAATATTAAAAAATATTTAGTTAACTGTCAAACTTTTCTAGATTAAATTCAAGAATAAAAATATGATTAAAAAACTACATCTCGTTTAACAATAGGAGTGATTTTTTATATATAATAAGCTGTATTTTCAAATCACATATCAAAAACTGTGTCTCAGCTACATGTTAAAAATGGTAGGAATCTAAAAGAAACTGGATTGAAAATTACTAACAAATTTGATAATAAAGTATAGTGAAAATATCCTAAACACTAAAAGACAGAAAAGAATTTAGAAGATCCTTGGTCTATCCCCTTCACTTTGCTAATAAACTGTGACCTAGAGACTTATCTGGAAAATACCTAAAATTTAAGGCCTCGTGAAAACTTGAATCCAACATTTTCCCCCCACTGTAGTTGCAGAATAAAAATCTCAGACTAGGTTCTCATAGTTCATAAAAAGGCACAGAAATTCATTGTTTTTGTCATAGTTTTCACCTTAATAGTTGTTTCACTTGTCATCAACATTTTAGCCAATTAGCCTTTCATACAAAGATATGAACAAAGGCATCTATTCTAGACCCTATGCTAAAGACCCAGTCCTACCCTCTTGGAGTTCATGGTCTAGTAGGGAATAGAAGTAAATATAACATCATATCACTATTATAAGTGACAAATGTATCATTACAATTACATGCAATACATATGCACAAATACATACCTATATACATGAATAGACAGAATAATAATATAATAAATAGACTATGTAGGTAACTAGAAATTTGGTAAGTGCTTTGAAGAACGTGAAGAAAGTGGCATAAGAAATATTACTGGAATGATCACAGAGTAAAAGAAGATTCCATGGTCATTGAGACTACAGCTTCCAAACTCAACAGTTTCCTACAGCTTCCTACATTTTCCTACAGCTTCCAAAGTCAACTTAATATTAATGTCTGTAAACATTGTATTTTGTCCCTCCTTGAACACTCAGAAGGGGTGTTTATCTCCTGTGTGAATATCCCTGAATCATTTTAAAACAGTAAGTGTCAGAGAAATTCTTTGCTAAGTAAGAGCTTAACTTGAAGAAGCTCTTAATGAAAACTGTGCTGTCTCCATCCTGGTGGGCCCTAAGAGTGGATTGAGGAAGGACTCCAAAGTCCTGGGTCCTGGAAATGTGCTCCCATGCAACATACCCTGTTATTGAATTGTGAGGTCTTTTTGTAACACAAACTTAAAATAAGGAAGGTATAGCCCCTGTACTGACTACAGTACATGTGCATAATAACACACTCTGTGCTGCAGAGCAGTGATGCTGTAAATATGAACTTGTCATCTTTCTAGTAACAGCAAATAGAACATCGAGCTAATTACTATTTTGAGAAGTTCACAAACAAAACAGGTCTTTTCTAGAATTAAAAATGCAAGTTTTTAATTAAAAAATGTATATGGTCTGGGGGAGATGAATTAGGATGAACAGTACCTTAGGTCTACTATCGACAGCACAGCCCAAACTTATTACCGCCTTTACTCATTCATCCAGCAATTGTATTTATAGCACCTGTGTACCAAGCACTGTTTGAGGCAAGTTGGAAAGTGAAAGTAAAGCAAAGATTCCTGCCTGCTGGGAGGTCACATTCTAATGAGAAGCGGGGCAAAAGATGGCTATAATAAACCAATTATAATGTACTAGAAGATGACCAATACAATTGAAAACAAAATAGAGCAGGTTAAGAGGACTGGGAGTTTCAGTGGTGAAATGAAGAGTCAAAGACCAATTGCAATCAGATGGACAGGCCAAAAGCTCACTGAGAAGTTGACATTCAAGCAAAATCTTAGAGGAGGGGAGACTTGGGGTTGTGATATTTAGACAAGCTGCTTTCCTTACCTAGAGACCACCCAGTACAAAAGCCCAAAGGATGGCGTGTTCAGTGAATACCAAGAAGTCCAGTGTGGCCACTCGTGAGAATTAGGAAGGGAGAGAGAATTAGAGGGAATTAGAATTAGAATTAGAGAGAATTAGAGGACACTGGAGGTCTTTGAAAGGATTTAGTTTATTGTGACTGAGTCACAGTTATTCAGCACAGACTGGGGTAGGTAAAGGGACAGGCGCGAAGACCACTTGCAAAAGAGATAACAGTGACTCATCATAGTCAGTAATACAAGCAGAGAGAGAGAGAGAGAGAGAGAGAGAGAGAGAGAGAGAGAGAGAGAAGCTGCAAATTTTGAAGCCAAAAGATAATAGTGTGGGGAAAAGGGAGTAAAAAATGGATTCAAGGGTTTTAGAATGAGCAGTGTAGAAGAAGCTTGTAATTCCAAGAGGCAGAAAATACCAGATATGCCACATTGGAAAGGTGGGGTCAGGAGTTCATCTCAGACACTGGAGGTCTGAAGTATCTATCAGACCCAAACAGAGTGATCAAATGGAGCAGGAGATTGAATTAGAGTGACCAAGGTCTGACTCCCTAGGACTTTACTATAGAAAGAATTGGACTGAAAAAGAGGAACCACATAGTATATTGTTAATGAGCCACCAACAAGAGAGGACAAATAAATAATTCTCCATTGTAAATTGTATATGTAAGTGTATTAGTGTGGGGGCGGGGCTGGAGAAGACTGTTAAAGAGAGGAACAAGCTCAACCATGTCAGTGCTATTAAGACTAAGAATAAAATGAGAATATTAGGGGTAAACTTTGGCAAAATATAGGTGAGTGGTGACCTTGAAAAAAAAAAAAAGTCATTTCAGTTATGCTGAATGAACTGAACTGTTTAGGAAAATAAAAAGTGAGACAGGTATGGATAGGGAAAAGGTAGCAAACTCTTCCCAGAAAAGAGATGCAAAAGATGTAACACTGGGTGGGGAGAAGAATGGTGCCAAGAGAAATAGTTTTGTTTTTTTTTTTTTAAGACAGGTGAATTTGTATAGGGACAGGAATAAATGATTCTTATAAATGGAATTTCAGATTTTTAATTCACTGGTGATTAATTAACGATCATTGACCTTGACAATATATTTCAATCTAATTAAAGCTACTAGACTGAAAGTCAAAAATAATACAGACAAGCTACTATTTTGGAGATAGTCTTTGATTTCAAAGGATAAGACTTCACTGACATGGACTTACAGAAGCTTTCTATCAGGGTAAGGGGACAGAGGAGTTTTTCACATACACGGTTTCTAATCCAGGTACCATTATAGGAGTAAGTGGTGTTAAAAACTATCAAAAGGTTCTTGGAATAGTCAAAGTAAGACTTTGATTTCTACATGTAATATTTTTATGAAAACAGAACTGTCTCTTGAAAATTCAACAAAAATTTATGTTGAGGAAGAATCTCTAATATCCAAAATAAGACAAAAAATTATTCTAAAACAGAAAATTGAATCTAGAATAAAAGGCTTCTAGACACAACTAAAGGTAAAAAGATCCTCCAAACAGTGCTACTTTTGTATCTGAAACATCCCGACATGCTGCTCCACAGAGAATAAACACTGGCTTCAATTGTATTCCATCTCCAGTAAGATCTGAACTGCCCTCATACATGTCCCTAAAAACATCTGTGGTCTGTGCCACTAGGCAGAAAGTCTATTATGATTGCAACTACCCAGTTATATAAACTATAGAAATCAACTTGTTTCTATTTTTAAAATCTAAAATTTTTATTACAAAGTAGAGGAAAGGCAGCCTCTTTAAAATTTCAGTTTCTATGGATACATTTTATTTTACAGAAAGAATGATGTTTGAAGCCTTCATCTAAAACACAAATACATTGTTAATAATAGTTTAAAAGTAAACGTGTAGACATTAAAAGTATATAGTCACACAGTTTCTGTTGACATTTACAGATACATAAATAGAGCTAACCTTCTATGACCTTTTAAAGCTATTATCTTAGAAATTTAATTCTTGTTCAAATAGAAAAAAATCCTTAAAATAGTTTCTTGCTAACTTTGTTGCTCTGTCTAGGGAGAAACCAATTATTCTAAATATGTCTATGGTCAAGAAGAGACATTGGAAAAAACAGCTCTTGAAGCATTTCAGTTCTAAATGTTAAACTATGACGTTTCTCTTTATTTCCATATTGAAAATAAAAATAAGTGAGACAGTTTTCCATAGGACTGACACCTAATCTGCTAGTTGCCAGCTAAGTGACTTTAAGTAAATTCCTAATTTCCCTGGGAAAGAAGCAGGGTGATAAGTATTCAGTACACATTTTACCTTCTGGATCAAACAAGTGAAGACATTAAAGCTTTCAATAATATACTGATATTTTATCACCCAATATCACTGCACGCAATGATCTGCAGTTAGTCCTGAGTAAGTGAAAGACACTTCTCATCAGAAAATTTTGGGGAAACTCCCAACATTTTAGTTGAGATTATACCAGCACTTCTAATACCCCTGAACACACTCCTCAAACCCTATATGCTAGAAATCAAGGAATGAAAGTTTCTTCATCTGCTACAACCAATTTCTCATAAATCTACGTAAGTTTTTAAGCCTTACATATAGCATGAATAGATCCTTTTCTATCTCCCATATTTCTACTTGAATCCAAATCATTACGGGTATAAAAAACTGCTTACTAACCATTTCCACTGGGAACCTGGGATGCTTTTAAAGCAGAGATGGACAAGTAAACAAAGAATAACCGTTCTAGATTATAAGGGAACAAGCTCAAATTCTACTACTGTCCTGATTTGTGTGTCTTTGGTTAAATTGCTTGACTACTCTGAGTTTTTGGTAATTCTCTCTCTCTTTCTCTCTCTCATCTATCTAGCTCTCTATCTAACCTACCTCATCTATCTAATCTATCATCTATCTATTTACCTATTTATCAATCATCTATCTTATCATTATGTTAGTAAGATTATACAGTACATGAAAATTCAATGCCTTAAAACTATCAGCTGTCACCAACTGGTGTGTTTCGTCATTCATGGGGGAAGCTCCTTGTAGGTTAAATAGCCAATCACATATTTCATGTGTTGACATTTCTAGGCTGTAAGTGTTGGAAGACATCCTCCAGTAACTCTGACTTAAGTTTCTATTGTCTACATAAGAAGTGTGTATTTAGTACTTCTTCCTGCTCCATTCCACAACATTTTGCTTTCATAAAATTGCTTCTGGCCTATGTCACTGACTTTCATTAAAGAGAGCACTAAAAATATCTGTCACATCAAACCAATTGTTGCTATATTTGCAGACACATTTCTTGATGTCACCAGTTGAGAGACTGCTTATAGTAGTGGATCCAAGAATAGCTACCCTTTCCTTAAGAAACACAAAAATATCATAAGGATGATGATAAATACATAATGGATTATGTTTTTCTTTCATTTTGGCCAGGACTCTTAGGTCAAATATAGCAATCTATATAAGCAACTAAAGGGAATCTGGGGATCTGCTTACCTATGACCCTTACTCCTAGGGAATGTTCTATACCATATATCCTAAGACATCTTTACCTATAAGCTGATCTGTTAATTTCCCTCTGTGTCCCTTCTCTCCTTTTTCCTTTCTGTAGTGAATTCTCTGAGCTCTAGTTGGGCACAGTCTGAGACTACATTCCCAGCTTCCCTTTTAGTAAATGACTAACAGGACATGAACTGGAGTGGTGAGAACAAATTCTGGGTCATGTCCTCAAAAGGAAGCTCCTTACTGTGCATTTCTTCTTTCTCTTACTGAAGTGTTATAATTTAGACATGGTGATGATGCCCCTTTCCACTAAACTCTTGTCAGCTGAACTTTCATGTAAATCAGCAATAAACTTTTTACTTCTACAAGCCTTCTGTTACCTTGTCGTTCAAAAATAGTCAAATCCATACCCTATCTATCAGCCCTGATTCTTAAGTGTTATTTATACAGTTTAACTTTTCCCACATATATTTCTTTCTTTCTTTTCCACTTTTTTGTTATGCGAATGAATAGAGAGGAGAATAGAAAATCCAAAAGAAATACAGTGAGATTAAAGACCAGAAACACACTGCAACATTCTGAAGTAGGATGATTCTCTGTTTCAAAATGTGTTCAAATAGGGAACACTTAACTTTTTCATTTTTGATGAAATGAATTGTTTATAGGTTTTAAATTTTACTTCAAAGCACTGCCATATCTTATAGAGAAAAGAGAAGTAAAAAGACAATCTTCTGTTCTTCCACTTGAGCAAGGTGCATTCATAGCATCTTTCCTGAATTCATATAAGTAAACTGAGCCTAAGTGCTAGCTGATGGGACAACTATGTGACCTGAATAGCATTTTTCATCTTGTGACTATGCTTAAATAAATTAAATAGCAACACATATTCAACGTAAGGAGCCAAACATTTTTAGAGGTTTCCAGAAGCAAAAACTTGTGATACTTTATCCCATTCTATCTTAAGTAACCAATTACTTGATACTCATTGATATACACAAGTACAGATACGTCTGGGCATATCTAGACTTAACTTTTTGATTACTATTCAAGAGCATGAAATAGTGTGGCTGTGTCAAATGTGAAGCAACTGAAGGAAATAATTTAATTATGTAGTCTCCTACTTGTGTAAGCAGAAAAGTTAAAACCTCCCATATATCAATTTCTATGAATTTTTATCTCTAAAATATATCCTTAAACCCACCTAGTTACCTCTGTCTCTACCATTTTCACCATAAGCCAAGCAATCATCACTACTCACCTTATGATTGTCATAATTTCATGCTCACCATCATGCCTTTAATCTTGCCCTTTGCATACCATTCCTACAGAGGAGTAACATGACCTCTGAAAGCCTAAATCAGATGCAGTCAACCCCACTCAAACATTTCCAATTGCTTCTCACTGATATAAGAAGAAAGTGCAAACTCCTTCCAAATTTCAAAAGGTACCGGGTTACCCCAACTTTCCAGGGCTGCTCACTGCCTAGCTCTCCAACCTTGGCACTGATCACTTCCTCCTGCAAATCAGGCTGTTTTGCTCTGGGACTTCAGTACTAGCCACTCCATGGACTTGGAGGTTGTCTCACTCTACTAAAAATGAAAATATCTACTGGCCACTCAGATACAATTTCCTCAGAGACTTTTTCTAGGCACCCAGTCTAAAGTGTCCACTCTAACATCTCCCACCTTATCTCCCTATTTTGATTTCATCATAACATTTTTCAATATTCAGTTTTACACCTTTGTAAAGATTTCTTTATTCTTTTTACTCCCCTATTCAAATATAAGTACCACAGAGGAATAATCTCTCTTTTACAGTCATAGTCCTGGTACCAATAACAGTGTTTGGCACATAAAAGTTATTGAAAAAAAATATATGTCAAATGAGTGAATCAATCCATTTAGACTATGTGTCATGCACTGAAAAAATGACTCATGGTTGGTGCTAATTAATGGTTCTGCCCCCTTTGTTGAGAGAAAAGAGAAAGAATAACCACAGTGTAACTTAAAAAATTTGACTTTAGACAGGTGCTACGGATTTAAATTCCAATCTCTACTTTGAGTAACAAGTAGTTTAATTCTTTAGGCCTCAATAGTTACACCTGGAATGTGGAGAATAATAACTTAGTTTGTAGGTTTGCAAATATCAAATGAGGATGTAAAGGCACTAAAAAATTAAAATTTATTTTATCCCTTTTTCAATAAAGTGTAATGTAACACATGTAATGATAATATCAAGAACTGAATCAAATTTGAGTAAACAAGGTTTCTGATGGTTAAGGCAATGAAGAATCAAATTTGACATAGAAGATTTAAATAATAATCACATAGAATAGATACAAAGAAACTTTACCTTTTTATAACTGGATATTCTCTGACATATATGCTCAATTTTTTCACTGCAAATGGCACTGAATTTATTTTGAAGATCAGTAGGAATCACTTCATTTAAAGAGTTAAGACTGGCACAGTTTTGTATAAAATGATCATCACTTTTAGCCAAGGCTTCAAGAATCTGTAGTGATAAACACAAAACACATACACACACGCATTGAAACAAGAAAATAAAAGTTAAATTAGCCAAGTAAAGTGTTCATAATTCCACAGTATGGGGTAATTGTCCCCAGTTTGCTTCTTTAACTGCCTTCAATCTTCAGTAAAACACTGGCAATGGAGTGATGGACTTGTGTTTGCCATCCCATGCTTTGTTTTGTGCTGGCTATACATGCACTTGAGGGACATGAGTGGACTTCAAAGACTCCCTGTTGGATAAATTAGCAGTGCTGGATGTGTGAACACATCACCTGTATCATAATGAGAGATTCTCAGAACACTCAATTTTCTCAAGTGGATAGTAGAAAAACAAAAATGAAGGAAACCAGTAGAATCAACAGCCCTATTAGCTATTAAGAGTCCAGTACAGAGAGAACATTTAACAAAAATGATTGCTGAAGGTATGAATGAGTGGGAGGCTCTCTAACTGAAGTAAAAATCAATGTTACTTACAGTGTCTGAGTGTTATCTGAAAAAACATCAGATAAAAGCATCCATCTGATGTATCCGGTTAGTAAATGCTTTTAACTATTTGAATCCATTGTAAGACTCTGTGTGTGTGTGTGAGAGAGAACACCGTGGATCACTATCTCCAATGAATCAAGAATTAATTAATTTTGTTCTATATATCTAGCATTTATGATGACTTAAAGAGCACAAGAGTTGATTATACCCTTACCTGACATTTTTATAGCATTGTGTGAGCAATACAATGTAGATAGATAGATAGATAGATAGATAGATAGATAGATAGATAGATAGATAGATAGATAGATAGATAGATAGATAGATAGATAGATAGATGCTATGTTTATTTGAGCTCCCTTTCCATTTCCATTTAGTCTTCCAGACATGAGTGTGAAATTTGAGTCTAGAAATTAGAGCTAATTTTATCATTATCTGTGTGATTTTGGCTAAATTTCTTTGACTTTATTTATATGTAAACTAGAAATCCTATTTGCAGGTTAAGCAATCGCTCTCTATATAAAATATTCCATGTAATTTTGCAATATGAATTAGTTAGGAAATGAAAGAAAATGATTACAATAACCTGGTCCCAACCTCTTACAAGAATCCCTTTAATAATAAAACGTATTTGGGAAGGGTCTGCATTTTTAAAAAATAGATTCTATACAATAGATATACAGTGGTACAAAGTCATTAGAATGATAGATGTTTAAAAATTCATTTTAGAATGTAAAACAAAGACCTAAAATATTTATAGTGTACTTGGTTCTCTATTATTTTCTCTTACTCAAAGTTTAAATATAAAATTGTTAAGTCTTATTTAACACATATTTGAAACAAGAAGTGAAATAAAGAAAGAAAAGCTGTATCTCACACTTCTTACTTGTAACACCTGAATTCTCACTAGGTAACATAGAAGCACATGAAACCCTAAGGCCCAGACCTGAGGGTTATCCAGTAGGAATTTGATTAACTTTCCTTATGTAAGAATCATAAAAGCAACTCTTCCACCACATGTTTTATCCATCTGGATGAAGATTCCTTCTCTCCTTCCCCTGTGGTTTTAGTCTAAGGACTAAGGATGCAACTAAGAATTAATTATAAAAATGCCTGTATATAAATGCCTGAGGTTCTGCTTACAAACTGACCTCCCAACTTTGTGAAATTTTATAAAATAAGCATAAGACTGGCAAAATTTGAAATTTCTGAGTGTATTTCACTACATCAAATATTCTTCAGAGAATTATATATATATATATTTAAAAATACACCAACTGTCAAAAAGGCCATGTGGAACATGTACATAACAATGAACAGATACTGTAAACTTACAGAGGCAGTGAAGGTTTGATCAAGTAAATTAACAATTGGCTGGGCAAGGATTCCATGTAACTTAACACAATGTGCCCGAAGACACCTATGAACAGGAAGTATGTATCCATACTGAGTAATGGGAAGCCATAAAAGCAAAAAGCTGAGTGACTGACAGCTCTAACGTATGTAATCACAAACATTTTTTATGGTGGAGAGGGTTCAGTTGCTTTAATCGAAACAAGGACCTTTGGCTTCCAAGAATTGCTCAGACCTTGGCAGTGAGGCTGAAGAAACCTTTGGGCTCAATCATCTTCTCTACCACATTGCATTTGATCCCAGCTGTGCTGTCATATTCATATACGACTCCATATTCCAAGTGAACGTTATCCACTGTGAGACTCACGTGCTCCTTCTTCCCGTCAATAATGGCCATAGTGTTGAACTTGTCAATTACCTCTGGAATAAAGACCATTTTAGTTCTGCAAATTGATGAAAGTTCTTATCACTTACTAGTCTCTTCAAGTAATGCATCTCTGCAAGTCGTTTTTAGAGAGTTTACTATAAAACTAAATGTGTGCTAAATAAAGTATCTATTCTTGTAACATTAAATAAAATCATGTTTGTGTGATCCAGATCTCCCCACTCTGACATGTCTAGTCCTATCTTTTCACATTCATTTTGATCCATGAACATATGCACACCTATTTAAATCAATATAAACATTAAGCATAAAATGTTATATTTGTTTCTCTTAAAACGTGTATTATTTAAATTCAGGACTTCTAAAAGTATCTCATCACTGGATGAATATTTCCTCAAAGCAGAAAAAAATACAAAATGCCATTTTGAAAAAGGAAATGAAATAATCACTTTTCAAGCAGAGCAAGTGCCTGAGTTTTCCCAGACAGCATATTACTTGAGATAGCTCACTGAGAAACATGTCATTTTCACTATAACAGCATTTCCATATGGAATGTCCTCCTATGGAACTATGTAGATGACAACCATTCAACTGATGGAAAAACTTCTAAAATCTCACATAAGAAACTTCTCAGAAACCTACTAGTACATATTAAATAAGGAAACAGATTAGTTTACTTTAAACAATGAAGTCCTAGAATATTAGCAACAGTAAACGTAAAATAGGCAAAGCAGGATAAGAGTCAGTTTAAAATAAAATAAGTCCCAGAATAGCTATAATTAATTTCCAGAGCATCACAGCAAATCACTTTCACAGTGACACCAATATTGATTAGCATAAATTACCTCCAAGTGAGGAAGAAAAGCCCTAGGGTATGGTCCTAAGATTTGTCCTGGTTTAAATAAGAGATGTTACTCCAACAAGACTGAAATATTTTTAATATTGCCCACGTTTTGAATGAATCCTACCCACTAGTTTCCCAGGAATGGATGGAATCAGCTTTTCCTACGTACCCCTATAATCAGTATGTATAAGGAACACTTCAGCTATATTCGTTTAGAAAAACCTAGTAGTATAATGAAAATGTCCGGAGTCATGTACCAATAGGATGAATAGAAAAATGAGTGGTAGGAAAACGTAAGAGAGGCTTCAGGAGTTTTGCAAAGAAGTTCTGAAATAGTAATTCAAGGTATTTGTCATACAAACATAAATGTATTTGCCTCAGTACCTTCCCCTTTGGCAAAACAAAACAAAAACACTGGCTATAGCAATTTGCAGGTTTGCTGAAGTGATAAAACAAAAACAAGTCCTCATCAAAAGATTTTTCTCTCCTCTCTTTCATTTTCACTTTATTAGCTTGCCTCTTTCATGGGCAAAGCTAATGGGCCTTCTAAACAAGGCTATGGGCCTTCTAAACAAGGCTTCTCAAATTTTAATATGACTACAGGTCTTATCTTACTAAAATGGAGTTTCTGCTGTAGTTGATGTGACCTAGGGTTGAGATTATCTGTATCTTGTTTCCAGGTGATGACAGCACTGCTATCTGCGAACCACAATGCAGTGGAAGGACTGAGCAACAAAATGAAAATAAAGAACTATAGTATAATATGACTTTAAATCCTCATTCTAACACTTACTAGCTTAGACCAGTCCCTTAACCTATACAGGTCTCAATTTCTTCTCCCATAAAATCAGGATGCTGATAATCACACCATATATATGGCATTTTTGTTTCAGATGGCTTTGCAAGATAATCCATGCAAAACATTGAAGTGTCTAACAGAAAGAATGTACTAGTTGCTCGTTACTGCACCTCATCTATTTGACGTGGCATCTACTTGCTCACAATAGCTTAAGGAAGTAAACTGAACATATGAAATAATAATTGCAACTAGTCACAGGCAAATTACCAAATAATACTTTAAGCAAACAGGGAGAAAAAAGAAGGAACAGACCTTCTACTTTGCAGTCGAAAGCATCCCCGGCTTCATCTCCTGGGGGTTTGGAGTTAGACTTTTGAAGGTCATCTTGAGCACTCTCAATACTATTATATACCCACTGTATGGAATCTTGCTGGAAATGAGTGGGAAAAGCAATCTCTGAGGCATTAGAGCTTAATGAAATCAGCCCATCTTACAAACCTGCTTTAAAAGGAGGGTTAACAATCTTATTTAGTTTTTAAGTTTAAAGTAGTAAAATTTGAATGAAAAAGAAAATCTACATCAGAATCTAATAGAAAGTTAAAGGAATTAAATTGTTCAGTGACCTGCTTTTTAAAGTCTGAAAATATTTTTTCCAAAGAGATACTGTTAAATAAGATTTACTTCCAAAAGTATTACTTAAATACCTCAAATAAAATGTATTAAGAATTTTAAATGGCATTTTAAAATGAACAAACATTAGGAGGGCAGTATCCTGATGAATCAATTACTCCTAGCTATACATTTAAATTCTCTCTTAAGAGTCAAATGTATTTGAATATTTTAAATGCTTCCTTTAAATCAAACAGACACGAATATCAGAAATATATCTTTCATCTCATTTAGGCCCCAAGTTATCTTAAACTATCTTTCAATCCTTTCATGCCATAAATCATCCTGCACTTTAATTGGAATATTAATTCCAGTTAATTTAGATAAATGAGCAAGATAAAACAATAAATCTTATCAGAGTTGCTTATAGTCAAATTTATATTTTTTACTACCTAATATGATGCACTGAATTGTACTCTTGAAGTGTGACATAGGTGTATTATCTATTGCTCTTATATTAACCTCACAGTTAAGTTTAACAGCTTTACAGCTATCCATTATTACAACATTTCTTAACTCTTGATCATTAAAATAAATCTCAGGGTCACTGTTTTGGCTTCCAATGAACCATAGCCCTCAGTATCCACAACATTATATACCTCCTTCACACAATGACATTGTATATGGTGATATGATCTTGTTTCTCAAAGGGATACTAGCAAGCTGTAAATTGAGAGTCAATCATGTATAATCAACTTATCAAATCAGTTGACCATGTAAAATATTCCCTCCTGAATTTCAGGTATCATTCAGACAGGAAAATCCTGCTACAGATTAGGGAAGGAAGCCACATGAGTGACAGTGGAGTATGACCCATCAAAGGAATGAGAGGCCACCAGGAGGCAAAGAGAAGTGTGAATCAGGTTCCAGAAGAATATAGTGACATCAGTGACTTCACAGGAACCAAAGCCAGTTAACCCATAGAATCAAGAGATACAGTCCTATTTTGTGCACTAAATTTTGGGACTGTCCGTTTCATGATAATGGATACCTGCTAGAGTATGTTAGTCACTGAGTATTTTTTTTCCTGTTCATTTATTACTTTTCTTCATCAGTTCATTGATGAACACCTCTCTAAGAAGGCAGGCAAGGAAATAAAAAAAGAATAATTAAATCAATTTGGCAACTTGTTACCATGCCTACAGAAAAGAGAAAGGTTTGATAATTTCAAAAATATCTTTGTAAAAATTCATGTACTAATACAGTTAAACAAATATTTATTTCAATTACTATCAACCAGAAAAACCTATGAACTTATGTATGAATTCCAATTTGCTAAGCTAGCTTGACCTCATTAGTAAGCAAAACTATAATAGAGAATTATCTCTTATAGTTCAGTATTCACTTTTACCTCAAAAGAGGATAAGCTTTGCTTATGAATTAGGTCTCCAATTTTACTTTATATGCACCTGAAATTTGGATCAGAGATTTCTTAACATTTTAAATAATTTTGGTATTCTCTTTTAGGAACTAGTCCCAGTTACCTAAATAAATAGTCAACAGATACTACATAACCAACATTTTTCTCCAGAGAATAAATTATGCCTTTGTTATAATAAAATATGTATTTGTGATTCATCTATATAGACAGAGACAGGATGACCATTGTAGATTCTAGAATAATCTCAAATGTCAAAAAATCAGCTTAAACCTTAGGATTTCAAATTGATAAATATCTACCTGAAAACTCACATTACAATGAAAATAAAAGGAACGTAAAACACTTCTTAAATAGGTGATAATACTACAGCAATAAAATATAACTAAGTACAATCAATTATAAGTAATTATGCAGCTAAAATAATCATTGTAAGATTCACATTTCTGTGCATAAATGTGAACCTAGAAGGGGAAAGCAAAAATATTTCTGGTCCAATCATCTGCTGTTGCCTAGGACATTTAAGAGAGTTGGCTAGGAGGCAAATTACCTTCATGGGCCGCCTGTATTTCCTGCAGGCTGTCACATGTGCGATGACACTGGCATGTGTTTCTTTGCTGACATTGATTCCATTTACTTTGATAATACACTGGCCAGGGTGAAGACCAGCTGCGGCAGCCACAGTTCCTTAACAAGGAAATGAGAAAGTTGCCAAAAATTAAATTTAGAAATACATTTATTTTTATTACATACACAATATGGTAAGCAATTTTTAAATATTATAAAGATTTCACATTAGCACTGTTGTTTAGACTCTGATTAACACCATACTTTCCCACCTCCCTAAGAATTAGTTTGATGGGACATTAAAGATTGGCTTTTATAATGTTAATCAGTTATTTTCCCTTTCAACTGTCTAGTCAACCTAATTTTCTAAATATTTATGTGTAATGATAAAACGAGAAAGCCAGAATAATTTTTGTCTCTAAATATTAAACTAGTAATCATTAAATTACATATACATTCTCAATGATGCACACCTTAATACAATGTTATAAACTTAATACAGTGTTACAAAACGTTACTTCAATGAAATAAAATAATATTCACTTTCCTTGCTCTAAATGACAACGATGAAAGGATTTTTTAAAGGAAAAAAAATGAGTCAGTTAGCAACTATGAGTACATAGGATATGGTGTTAAAAAAAAAAGACATCCAAGTTATGTTTAAAGAGTCAGGAACCAGAGAATTGTGGAGAACACTAACTCAGATAACATCTGCTGTTCAGTCATTATTTTGCAAAGACATAGATTTAAATATGGAATTGGCAAAACCTAACTAGTGAGGTAAGATTTTCAGAATCGTTAATCATCTTTATCTGAACAAATCAATACTTACAAAGAGCTATTAAATCAATGAACAAAATCAACGCAAATGACTGGAAGTAAACACAGAGCTAAGTCACTGAAAAGATGTAAGCAGAGAAGTAACATTATCACTTCTGGAAGTGGAATCATTGAAGTTAAGGTATAAAGTCTAAGCCACCAAAGACCATCGCAGTTTCCAGATTGGAACTAAGGTGAATTAGTTAGAAATGGCAGAATGAGACTGAGTACTTGATATTTGGTGACAGAGTTTATGGAAAGGCTACAGTAGGATGCCTGTGATTTTGGGCTCAGTGGCTGAGCCCAAAATGATGAGTGATTTCAACGAAAAGAGGATAGAAGGTCAAACAACTTCAAAAAATAGATGAAAAGTACAATTTGGAACAATATTGAATCAGAAGGTGCCAAAAGGCAGTTAGATAGAGATGTTTAGAGATAGACTGTAGGACTCAGGAAATATCTAAAATGGAGATAGCAATTTAGAATTCCTTAGCAAAGAGTAATGGTAAGATTACTTACAGAGAGCAAGAAGGTTGAAGGGACAGAAGGACAATTTAGTGGTCAACAGGTAAGGAAAGATCGCAGAAATAGCAGAATAACCTGAGTTATCTCTAAAATCAGGAGATAAACATTTTAAGCAAATGAGAGTGGTCAGTTTAAACAAGTGGCACTAAAAGCTTAAATGAGACAAGCTTTATTAGTCTATTATATATTCTCGTTAAGTGCTTCTAAGACAGACTTTGCAGACAAGTATGTGAAGTAGGGTAAAATGGTTATAATACTGGGCTAATATTCAAAAAGGAAAGGGAAGCAGAAAAACAGCATTTCAGAAGTTTGGCCATGATAAAAATAAGCTCTTAGAGCATCATTTTAAAGCTAAGTTTCTCAACATCTGACATAGACTTGAAAATATCACTAAAACGCAGATTCTAGTTCAATATTTCCTGGTAGGGGCTGAGATTCTGCATTTCTATACAGCTCCCAGGTGATGACAATTCTACAGGTATGTGGACCACACTTCATAGCAAATATCTACAGGCGAGAACAGGGAAGAGGGAGAGATTTTGTGTTTGCTGTTCTAGTTGAAGATGTTTCTTTCTTTCTTTGTTCATTTTAGTAAACAAATTCTGAAATGCTGGTACATGGCAATGCAATATCAGAAGAGGTAACAAAAGTGAGAGGATCCAGAAAATTTTTGGAAAGATTGATCTTGAAAAGAAAAAAAAAGATGGGAAGAAAAGTGGCATGGGGTAGGAGAGAAATTGATGATGGCTATTCACTCAGAAACAGAAAAGGATTTATGAAGGCTTTATGACTAGTGGCCAGAATTTTCTGTGAACTAGGAAAAAAACATGAAGATAGGAGGTATTTATTAGGAGGAGAAGAGGGGGTTGGTCAGAAACACATAAAAAGATTGCTGTGTAGGGATACATATCCAGTGAAAACCAAGGCAGTGAACTAGGAAGTCACTAATTCCTTAACCATGTTGTTTTCTCCAGCTGCTCAGAGGATAACAGAGAAGGTAGTTAAGCTCAACCATGTCTAAATCAGGTAGCATGTCTACATCCAACAGATTAGATGAGGAGGTCCTATGAGCCTGACAAGAGTGACTGAAGTGACCCACCTGCAGGGGTAAAAGATGACTAAGGAAACAAGTGAGGATTTGTAGGGTATAAGTTATCAGGGAAATAAGAGAAGGATTTAAAGACTGAGGGTCCCAACTGAGATGAGGCACACATCAAGTTGAAAGAGACCCAAACAAGATATTGTAGTCAAAACTTGGCATCTGGAGTTTGAAATTCCAAAGGAGAAATTTAAATTATTAGTTTAACTCTACTGTGTGACCATGGGACAGGCTAATGAAGGGGAAAAAAGGGTTCTCTCTTATATGACAAAACTACAGTGCAAAAAGAAGTCAGCGAATAATACAATCATAATAACTCTTAATTAATATATATCTGAAAGGGAAAGCATAGGGGCATTTCTGTCTTTGCGAAAAGCACAGTAACCAAACACAGGCCTCTCTAATTTCAAAGACTAATTTCAAATATTAGCTTGCTCTTCAAATAACATATTGAGGAAAGAGGTAGAACTTGATTCACTCAGCTATTTTGTATACTAATAATGTGGCTTATTTCTTTGGGGCTTTGTTACAACAAAAAAAGTTATTTGATGCATCAATATCTTGTTAGAGTTTCATAATCTTTAATGTTTTACCGCAAAGGTTTTTAATGCCCATCAAACTCTATTTTTAAAATATGAACAAAAAGACAAATATTTGGAATAAGATTAATTTTGTCATAGATACAATAATGAAAATATTGATAATTAAATATAGGCCTGGCTACGTTCTTGACAAATTTTATTCTCATTCCTTCAAAATTTTCCTAATGACTAACTGATCATTTTAATATGCTTTACATTTTACATTTCTTAGCAAAGAAAAGCATGTCTCTAATTAGATAAACACATGGCTTCTTAGACTTCCAGCTACATGTCTTACTCTAGAAATAAGTTATTGACTGCATTTAGTCATGTGGAATCTAGCTATTCCTTTAAATCATTACTAGTATTAACACAAAATGAAAAATGTAACTATAGATGTCAGAGGATGATGAGGATATCTGCCTGCTAAACAAAGAATAACATATAAAAACAAAATTTTAGTCATTAACATGCTGGGTACATAGGAGTTCTTGAAAATACAGTTTATCAAGCTCACAGACCAATTTTAATCTTTACAACTCACAAGTTTGCATTAATTATTGACTAAAAAAAAATCATTTGCCATCAGCAAATAATACAAATAACCTTAAAAATATTATATCCTTTAACCAAACTGACACATGCAGAAAGGTGAGACTGAGAAGCATCATTCACTTATAAAACCATTAACAGAGATAAATATGCCGTATAATTTAAGGGTTTTAAATATATATCTATAATGTTTTTGGAAGCTACTGTCATTAAGTTAATACAGTAAAAATATGACTGAGAAAACTGTCAAAACAAGATTGTGGACATTTAAAAAATGTCTCCTCAACAAGGAGCATTCAAAATATCGCAGAGAGATGTTTACCATTAAGGATGAATTCCTTACCTCTTCCCACTGCATGCACAACTGATGGGCCATACCCTCGGATCTGGAACCCTAGTCCCTCGGCTGAATCTGGGATTTTCACTGTCCTAAATAAACAAGAAAGTACGGTAAGATGGATTTCAAATGCCACACTTGGTAAGAACATTAGTGGTGCACCCTTTATTCTTCCTTTCAATAAATACCTACCGAGGGTCTACCATTTGAAAGACACTAGGCTATTTTCACTAAATGGTCCTGGGAAAACTGGACTGATATATGCAAAAAAAAAAAAAAATGAAACTAGACTACTGTCTCACTCCATATATAAAAGCAACTCAAAATGGGTAACAGACCCCAACATAAAACCTGACACCATAAAATATATACAGAAAAAAAATATAGACAAAACAAAACACTCTAGACATAGATCTCAGAAATTTCTATACTCAGAAACAAAGAAAATAAAGGAAAGGATAAACAGCTGGGACTACATTAAACTAAAAAACTTCAACAACAGTAAAAGAGACAATAAACAAAAGAAAGAAAATTCCAAAAAATAGGGGATGCTCACCATACTACAGATAAAGAACTAATATCAAAGATACACAAAGAGTTTACACAGCCAAACAAAAACACAGTAAACAAAGTAAACAACCAATCAAAAAGGAACAGGAGAATTAAAAAGACATTTTCCAAAGAAGAAATTCAAATGGTCAAGAGATACATGACAAAATGGTCAACTTTAATTATAATCAGAAAAATGCAAATTAAAACTACAATGAGACATCATTTTACACAGATAAGAATGGCCCATATGAAAAACAAAACAAAAACTGGGCAACAACAAATGCTCATGAGGATGTAGAGAAAAAGGAACACTTTTAAACTGCTGGTTGGCTAGTAAACTAAAATGGAACTACCATTTGACCCAGCAATCCCACTTTTGCGAATCTACCCAAAGGACACAAAAACACTAATTCAAAGGAAATTCACACTCCTGTGCTTACTGCAGCTTTATTTACAATAGACAGGATATGGAAACAACATAAATGCTCCAAATCAGACACTCACTTAAATGTGAAGTTTAGATAAATCAAGCAAAAGAACAAGTAATAGTAAAAGCAAGCACGCTGACTACAGAAAAAAAACAAAAAGAAACAAACAAAAAACACCCAGCAAACAAGAGAGGAGGAGGTTGGTGAAACAGGGGAGGAAAGAACACAGTGAAAATGGTCATGGGTCACAGGTGATGTGGTGGTGGGAGAAATATGAGAAATATAACAATGAAAAATTAATTAATTAATTAAAATAGAACAAGGATAACCAATACAGTTTAAAAAATAAATGTTTATTTCAGTGACATAAATTAGGTTATTCAGTTAGTTAATTTATTAAAGGATTTTTAGATATATAGATCCCTCTTTTTTTTCAGTATTCTGTTTGAATATGAAATAGAATTATTAGATAGTGAGTGGCATATAAATAAAATCCTTCAACTTTCATCAAAAAAAAAAAAAGGAAAGAAAGAAAGACAGAAACATGGGTGAAGGGCACAGAGTAGTTAGTCTCCCAACAGAATTGCTATATTACAGTCATTACACAGTATATCCTGAACATGGTAGTAAAGACTCCAGGAAAGACTCCTCAGTTTGTTACTTCAAAGTTGGATAAGTTGGATGAACTACTTAACTTCTCTGAGCCTGATTTTAACACAAAGATAATAATGTTAAAACTTATTGTGCAGGTGTCGCTGGAGATTAAAAGATATCTGTCATAAATTGCCCTGCATCATATGATGAACTATGCTGGTGTTTAATAGAATGGAATCTTTACTCCTTAGTTTACTGTTACACTGAGGACATCATTGTTCTGTGAAATTTCTATGTAACAATTAGTATAAAAGAAACACAGAGTTAATACATTTCTACCTGCTGATAACTTCACTAAAGAACAACAACAAAACCAGTCAAAGAACAAAGATCTGTCAAACACAATATTAAAATAATTTATGATTAGGCCCCAGAACCCACCAAAGCAGGCAGCTGGTGGGGGGGGGGGGTCCTGGAGAAGGGGCTGTGCTGGTGCACGGGGATCCGGTGCTGTGACTGCGGTGGCTGGGATGCTGATCAGATACTACTAGAGTTCCTCTGGAGGTGGAAATGGAATTTTGCAAAAACACAATGGATGGAGAAGAAAAAACCTACGGTGGCTGTGAAGGCTCTGATGCCATGTATGCCAAACTAATATCGTCAGATGGCCAAGAATTCATAGTAAAAAGAGAACATGCCCTTACCTCAGGAACTATAAAACCCATGTTTAGTGGCCTTGGTCAGTTTGCAGAAAATGAAACCAATGAAGTCAATTTTAGGAGTTCCCTTCACATGTGCTATCAAAAGTATGCATGTATTTTACCTACAAGGTTCGCTACACTAACAGCTTCACCGAGATTCCTGAATTTCCAATTGCACCTGAAATTGCACTGGAATTGCTGATGGCTGCGAACTTTCTAGATTGTTATATAAAATAAATTATAATAAACTGTTAACTTTAAAAAAATAACTTATGATTAACTTATTGATGCTATGATGCTAACACATCAAAAAACAAACCTATATAAGAAATGTTTCCAGTGAATCCGCTTGGAAAAGAAGACAAAGAGACAGAGAACCTGATTAAGTTATAATGGAGAACCAGTGAGAGATGTCCAATTTGGCACTAACAGACGAGCTACTCCACAGGAGCAAGTCAGAAATCAGAGAGCAACAATGAACAGCAGAGAATATGAGATAAGAGAGAACATCATCACAATAAAAATGAGTATAAAAATTACAGGAAAGAGCAGACAACTGAATACAATGCAATAAATTTTGATGGATAGCCCTTGATGCCCAAGCAGCTAAAGTGTTCTCCAAAAGGTGAATTAATCATGAAATAAATGTCAGCAGCACTTCAGGAACATGTTAGAGTTTCAAGTTAGGTAAAACAACTCATATTTTCAGTTTATGGAATCGCTGCTAGAGCAATTTGAGCAATACACTGCCTAGAAAACTACAGAAAACCATATATCTAATTTAGAATAGAAAATACATCCTGAGAATGAGACATCTCTGTTCTTTTTAGTCAGAATTCTTTGGCTGTTCAAAGTCTTTTGTAAGTCCATATAAATTTTAGTAATATTTATTCTATTTCTTTGAAGAATGTCACTAAACTTTGATATGGATTATACTGCATCTATTGCTTTGGTAAGGAGGCCATTTTAAAAATTGTTAATTCTCTTAATCCATGAGCAGGGATTATCTTTCCTTTTTGCATTCTATTTCTTTGAACAATGTCTTATAGTTTTCATTGTGCAGGTATTCAGCTCCTTCATTAAATATATTCCTAGGTATTTAATTATTTTTAATGTAACTGTAAATGAGGCTGTTTCCTTCATTTCTTACTCTCCTAGTTCGCTATTTGCATATAGGACAACAGGCACATGAAAAAAATGCCCATCACCTCTTATCATCAGAGACTAGCCAAATTATGGAAATAATCTAAGCTCTGAATGATAGGCAGATGGATAAAGAAGAGATGATTATATATAATATATATATTATATATATATACACACACACACACACACAATGGAATATAGCTCAGCCATATGGAAATAAAATCCTGCCATCATGGAACTCATATGTGGTATACAAATAAACAAAAAAGCAAACAACTAAACCAAAACAAACGCTGGAAGTTTGACTTAGAATTAAGGTTACCAGAAGGGTGATGAGGTAATGGGGAGGGATGTGGGGAAAGGCTCCAAGGGAACATGTTGTAAGCATGATATGGTAAAATATATATGAAGAGATTTACTTCCCTAAATCATACAATGTGAATCAACATCACCTCAATAAAAATATATAATTCTCGCTCTCTCTTTCTCTCATTCTCTCTCTCTCTCATACAGAGAGACAGACACACACACCTTTTAGGCAGACATTCAATAATTGAAATGCAAATTGTCTGTTCTGAGGAACCTTGAAAATATTACTACAAATTAGTTTATACACTGAAAAGTGTTCCACATACTAGCGGGGTAGAGGTTACAGAATTTATCCTTTATCTTTAATTAAATAGTTCTAGTACACGGATATATATTTCTTTTAAATAACATCTTGTTATTAGTGTCTGTCAAGGATGAACCTGAAAATGAAAGATAATCAAGGACATAAATACATTTCCTGGTGAGCATGAAATAAAAATAGAGGTGGTGCGTGCATCTATCTATTATAAATAAGAGTTCACCTTTGGTGAAATTACTTAAATGAATGGTTGGTTTTTTTTTTGTTTTTTGAGACTAGGTCTCACTATTTTTGCGTGTGGAACCATAGGCTCTCGTTGCCCGGGGTACCACAGACTCAAGCAATCCCCAGCCTCAGCTTCCCAGGTAGCTGGGATAACAGGTGCGCGCCACCACGCCCAGCTATTTTTTTGGAACTAGGTCTCGCTACAGGCCCCAGACCGGGCTCGAACCACGATCCCTAACCCCAGTCGCTTCATAGGCTGAAGCTTACAGGTGCGAGCCACCGTGCCCGGACTCACAAATGGTTGTTTTTAACTGTGAGGAATTCACAGTGGGTCTCAATTCTTTCTTGGCAAGGTCGTTGTGTTCTAACAGTGCTACAAATTGTTGACACTACTCAAATCTTCAAGATTATGTTTTTCTTAACAAAATATTTACAAAAGTTTTGGTTGTAATATTAATACTCTCTTCCAAAAGCAATTATTATAAAATATGCACTTTCTTTTGGGAAGACTATATTATCTCTAAAAGGAAGAATTTGAATTTATATGAGCTGTAAAGTTTATATAAGAGTTGTATAATCAGTCTTTACAGAGTTAAGACAGGAGGCACAGGACCATAGGGAGAGCCCTTTAAGCTTATTTAATGATTGTTTTAGAATAGTAAACCCTTATTTCTATCCAGTTTGTTAATCTCCTTCTTAGGTATCCTGAAGTACTCAGATGTAGGCAATCAGGTTGTCCTTATCCTTGGGTAAGTTTGAATGAAGGAGGATAAGAGCATAATCAGGTTTGTTAGGAGATACTGCTGTGGCTATTTGCTGCCATCCAGCCCAACAACTTCTAAATAAGTCACTTTAATGAGTGACCATTTTGTAAACCACTGGTAGACACTAAAGTGTTTACCTTAAAGATTTAACACTATTGTGAAGAGACTTGGAGAAGCTAGCCCATCACACAGTGAACTTTACTCTTAAGATAGTATACCCAGCTATTGGGGAGAGGGAGGGAGGGAGAGAGGGAGGGAGGAAGACTGAAGAGTGAGAGAGGAGAGAGAGAGAAACTAATAGGGAAGAATACCATACTACATTGACTTAGAGTATTTTCATAAGTAGGTAAAATAAACTTTTTGTTCTTTAGTGACCTTCATTTATCTTAAAGTTAATGAAGCTGCTTATCAGTAATGATAAGGAAATTTTAAACCTCAATTTCAATATACTAAGTAGTAAAAGATTATGCTAAGTACTTCATATGCATTATCTCAATTAATTAATTGGTTAAACAAATAGTGGTAGACCTGATAAGGAAACACCAGACCACCAATTAAAACAGAAATACATTCATAATATAGGTAACTTAAAAACACCACAAAGCATGATTCTGTTTTGTAACTATATGAACATGCATAGACCTGTAAGTACTTAGATAAATCAAGTAACACTGAATTTCAAAATGAAACATGCTATTAATGAGTTATACAATTTTTTTTTTTTTTTTGAGACTACGTCTCACTATTTTTGCCCATGGAACCGCAGGCTCTCATTGCCTGGGGTACCACAGACTCAAGCAATCCCCAACCTCAGCTTCCCAGGTATCTGGGAGTACAGGCATGCTCCACCATGCCCAGCTATTTTTTTGGAACTAGATCTCGCTACCAGCCCCAGGCGGAACTCTAACTGTGATCCCTATCCCCAGCCGCTTCATAGTGTGAAGCTTACAGGCACGAGCCACCGTGCCTGGCCTAATGAGTTATACAATTTTAAGAAAATGTTTAGAAATTTCTGTTCTCAAAATTTTCTATATGCTTGAATATTTTTCTAATCATAGATACACAGATAGAAACAGAAGGACACATTTTTTAAAGGAATGAATACAGGGATGGAAATATACGGGACCTAGCCTTAGTCCCATCTCCTATGAGCATTTAATTATAAAAGGTATGTAATCAACTCATAGTCCTTGAAGTTCTTACAAATGAACTCAGAGAACAAGCTCTTCATTATCATTATCATTATCATATTATTATGTTCGATTCTTCACATAGCCAAATCCAGCCTGACACAGACAACAAAATTTGGGGAACAAAAAAATATTACTTCTGAAATAATTTCAGAAGCAAGCATTTTATTATCACAAGCAATGTAGTTTTTCCAATTATCTAAACACCAGTATACATGATGTTGATGAGATCTAATGTTTCAAACAATGAGATGCGAGATGTTCAAGACATTTACTTAGTCAATTTTTATATTTAATTCATCTATGTGTATGTGTATGTGTGTATATTAAATCATATAAATCATAGAACTTACTCCCTTGGTTTTGTGCTCACAAGTACTCTCAGTGGTTTTCTGCTATTTAAGCATGATTTCAGGAAGCAATCCACTTCATTGAAAGGTCTCATAAAAACTAGGTCACCATTAATAGCAAAAATCTTTTTCCCAACTTCCATACCAGCCATCTAAGAGAGAAATAGGAAGAAAAATCAAATTATGTATTAATAAGGCATCAATTTTTTTACTGAATTAGAATCTGAAAAGGTTCATAGAATTTTAACATTTTAAGATTTCTGCAATATTTTTATACAATTTCACAAAACAGAAGTGTGGGTGAGATGTTATTCTCTTTGACCTAATTTTAAATTTGATGATATATCTTTATTGAAAGTATCCCTCCTCCTTGACTTAACATTATCCCTCTTGTTGATGTTTCCCCACAGTATTTTATAGTTCCTTTTATTTCACTATTTTAACTATAGTCAGATCCCAGATTAATTTTGGACAATGTTCCCCATCAATATCCAATTAATTCAATAGCTTCAACCTCTGTACTGACATCAAAGACATCAAAAAGAAAGATTGTCTTGACATATCTTAGCTTTCTCCAGGACAGGAAAAGAGGAATGGCCAGGAATCCAATGAAGAGAATTCCATAAGCACAGAGTGCAAGATGCTAAAAGGATGATAAGACACCACCCCTCTATGTCAAGCAGGTCACTTCTTAACCAAGCTTACTGCCTATAAACTGACTGCTGCTTTGGTTACCAGCTAAATGATGAAGACCTAGGAGAGGATATTTTACCAGGGGCATAATCGGATGATATTGCCTTTCCTTGTAAGAAAGTTACTAAAAATAGTCGACTGCTGACTCTGCCCACAAAAGAATTTGAACTGACCAGTAATTTTGTTTGAAATTAATATGATATACATAAGGTTTTGTCTCATATAAATTTGTGTTTTGGGGGAAAATTGGATCATTGAACATTAGCAGATAGGAGGATTAAGTAGATTCAAACTTTAAAGTCATACTCATTCTCAAGCTTTACTAAAGATTTAAACATTTAGAAGTTTCTCAAAGATGAACTATTTCTGCAAGCCAGATGCAAGGTGAGGATACTTTAAATCTAATACTTAAGATAAAAGATGAAATCTAGACTCCATGAAGGCAGAAAATTTTGTATACCTAGTGCATAGTTATGTTCATAGAGTCTTGAACACTACTTAGCATATAGCAGTTTCTAAATAATATTTATGAATGAATGATCTGGAGAGTTCTTTGTTTAAAAGACTGCTGAGGTGAGAGAACATTAACTTAATGAAATGAAATAAAGCATCTACTCTACTTAGGAAAGTTGTATTTATACAAAAACAGTCAAAACTAACAAGGAAATAGGAGACACAGCCTTTAATTTAGTGGAAGAGACATCTAACTTTTAAAAAATACAGTTTTATACTAAGCAGTCTCCACATGGTTCAAGGCTGTATAAATAACAAAATAGTCTGGGGGACATGAGCGACTCGTATAAATAACAAAATAGTCTGGGGGACACGAGCGACTTTCTATCTGCACTGAAGATCAAGAAATTCAAAGCCACGGATCTCTACAATGCCACCCCTCAATCATTATGAGTACCCACACATAGGTTCATCTGCCACAAAACTTCAGAGAGAGATTATTCAGAAACATTATTCTCAATAAAGATATTAAAAGATCAAATTCAATTTCCTCAGAACTTTTATATTTGCATGCCAATGCTTACAAATTTACATAAGAATATTAATGTACATTACCTCAGCATTAGATCCTTTTTCTACCAACTTTATTATTGGAACTTTATTTTTGTCTTCTAACCCAAAACCATAGCTACCTTCATTGGATTTAATCTGAAAAGCAGAATATTGACATCAACAATAAAGTATCCAAGGAAAAAAATTACAAATCAAATAGAATGAAATAACATATACCACCAAACATGTTTATGCAATCTCCTGCTAATACCTAACCAAGGAGATAATGTAACATATTAATAAACATACCAAGAGTGATTTAGCTATGACATTTTCCACAACTTTTAAATCATGTTTCATAAGTCGATGTTTCATATTTGAACCTTCCATTTCCTCATCCGCAAAAAAACGGAAAAGCAGAGGCTCATCTTTGAATTCACTTTTTTCAAGGACTACAGAAAGAGAGAGAGAGGTTCAAATCATTTCAATTAGGTCAAACATAAAACTCATTTCCATACTGACAGGCACTCAGTAAATGAATATCAAGCTCATGTCTTTAATTTTATACTTCTATCGGGGTGTGTGGTTTACGGATACATAATACAGAAATACAAACCAGTGCTACCTCAAATTAATTAACTAATACAAATGGATATGTAAAAAGACCATATTCAAATGGCTAAGAATTCCCCACATTCTGAACTATTCCTAAACTGTGATTTAACTTAAAAATTAATTAAAACTTTTATATTCCTAAAACAGCTTACAATCACAGATACCCCCATGACATGTTTTGTTTTGTTTTTTCCTCTCTAGAGTTTCAAGTCAACCTTTTCTTTCCTTGGTTATTACCTACAAGCTTTTGATTTTTTAAGAAATGATTTTTCAATGTTATTTTTTTGGTACTAAAACTACCACTTTCCAGATTAAAATTCAAGTTTAAAGAAAAAGTTCTATTGAATCAAAAATATATGTAATCCAAAACAGAGAAACCTGCGTGCTTTGAATCTGTGAACACTTTATGTATACTTTCATATCATGCTCAATGTTGGGTAAATCAAATGAGTTGCATGTTGCCCTGATGTGTGTGTAACTCCTTGTATGGCCACTTCTGTTCTAACACTTCAAATCAGATATAAATCTGTGTGATGTGTAACTTTAGTTTCCACTAATTCTTAATTCATTGTTAGCAAGTAACCGTATTTTTACAAAGGTCAAGTTTTTTTTTCCTCCTTTATCAGAACAGTAATATTTTCCTCAAAATCCCTAAGATTCCTGGCATGCCTTAATGATATAATGTTTATGTGTTTGGAAATCTCTATTTCTTACTTATCTATCCTTAGCATCTGGGGAGTAATTACAGGAGCAGGTTGATTCGCTGAGCCAGGGAGCTAATGAGCAAGCAGAGGTCCCACGGCACAGTAAAAAGTGGATGAAATATTGGGAAAGTTAAGTTCTTTAAACTTCATTTCTTTACCCTGTGAAACAGAGGTTGTGGACTTTTGAATAATGTTGTATAAAACTAAAAGGAGGTAATAAAATACTTGGCAGACAGTAAAAATCAAAAATGCAATCAATTTTGCTCCATTTTAAAAACTTTTAGAGTTCTAAGCCATTGACGGTTGTACATATTGACCTTTGGATAAAAGACTGCTTGGAAAGCTGAATTAACAAGCTACCATTTCCAAATTCAAAAGTAATCCAAGTCACAGCTGATAAGAGAAATGAAAACAAATGGAGTCAGATCAAGTTAGGTTTCGCCTACATGACCTAAGACATCTCCTAAAGTCACAAGGTGTTTTTGGTGGAATGATTTCCTTCCACCAACTAGTCTACCTAAGAGGAGGAAGAGAGGGCATCAAGAAAGTCATGTTTACATTGAACTGGCTGTGCTTTACTGACAGGGGTATTTGTATAGAAAACTCTGATATTTACTCTGTATTTTAATAGAAATATTTAGATAAAATTACAGCATGACATTGTCTTAGGGTAAAGAGAAAAATAACTAAAACTTTTGAAAGTGTTCACTTGGATATTGCAGTTTTAACTATTATAATGATTCTTTTCGATAGTTTGCTCTTCAAGAACTGCCGTTTCTCCACCACAGGTCCTACAGTGCTCTAAAGGTCATGAACTATAATGGAATCCCAAGGAATGAATATATAACCAGAATCCTCTCAAAATTACTGTGATTTTAACTGCACTTTCCTTCTTTAATCTTTCCTTTTAACAGCCTTCTGAAAATAACTGACAAACAGGTACAGATGCCATCAAACACATGTGGAGGCCGGGCATGGTGGCACAAGCCTGTAAGCAGCAGCCTAAGAAGCTGCAGTCGGGGCCAGGGGTCGTGGTTCAAGTCCCAATGGGGACACATAGTGAGACCTAGTTCCAAAAATATTGCTGGGCATGGTGGCGCACGCCTGTAATCCCAGCTACCTGGGAAGCTGAGGCTGGGGATCGCTTGAGTCTGTGGTGAGCAACGTGAGCCTGAGATTCCACAGGCAAAAATAGTGAGACCTAATCTCAAAAATAAGTGGATAAGCATATGTGTATTACAGTTGAAAAGAGACTTGTACTCAAAACATTTGCAAATGAGAGAATCAAGAGGGGGAAAAGAAACCACATGATTTTTATAAACTTAAGGGATATTAAATCATTGAACAAGAAAGGCAATAAATCTTCAATTGGTAACCAAAAAGAAACAGATTTTTAAAGAGATTTAAAAGTTCTTTCTCTGACATAATTTGAAAGCATTTTTTCTACACAAACATTCAACTATACATGCCCTCATTTACACGTGGATATATAATGGCATTTTTAAAAAATGATTCTGATCTTAAATAGTTTCAAAGAGGTATATGAGCTACTGTTTTTTAACTTCTAACTTAAGCCCTTTCTCTGCTGAATCATTTCAGTCTAGAAAAATAAAAGTCATGGCAACTGGTAAATAATACCACATATCTAGCATCATAAGAATGGCACAACAGGCAACTGAACACAGGTGTGGTGAGCCAACATGGACACATGGCAAGGCCCGGTCCTGCTGGTTCTCTTTTGGTAACTTAACAAAAGGAAACAGTGAAATATATCTGTAAGTTTCCAGAATAAAAATTCCTACCATGGTGCATAAATCCATTGTCACAGAGTCCAATGCCAAATATCATTGCCTCTTCTCTGGTGCGACAATCTCCCTGTTAACCACAAAAGTACCATTCAAGTTAACAGGTAATTGAAGGCTTTAATGCACCTTTACTGCATTTGACACACTCAGCACCATACAGACAAAGTTATAACATGGATTGTTATCCTAAACCCATGACACATCTAATTGTTATAAAACATTTGCTTGGCGATGAACACATGTTTTGACATTAAATGGAAAACAAAGATTTAGTATTTCTTGGAAAAAAATGTACTGAACATAAATATTACTAAAATTCACTGCTACCATAAATGATCCTGTACTCTTCTTAGCACTTGTATTCCAATTATGCATCAATGAAATATCCCATATATTGAAAAGATACTTAGTAAAGCTAAGTAATTATCATTCTGCATGTTTTCTGTTATCATTTCCTTTCCACCCAATAACCTTACCTAGAAATCTTACTAATCTAAGCTGATTTGTAAGACCTTAGGAGCAAATTGTTTGGCTGAATGAGCAAATGCTAATTTCTCTTTCACATTTTTACTAACAAAGAAATCAGATCACACAACTTGATCCTGAAGCCAAGCCTAAGACATGCTTTTGATCTAGAAAGCATATTTTATTTATATAAGTATGGATGCATACATATATATGTACATTTAGATGTGTGTGTACATGTGTGAATGTACTTTTAAAATATAAGATGTACTTTCTAAAATATTACTATAATTTTTCCAAGTTCTGCTATTCATCACTTAGCAACTCTAGTCTCTCTTTCATTTGGCTTTTATTGTATTTTTGTGCTTGCACCATAATGCACTATTTCTTCATTTTCTAAGCTTTTTTTTCTGGACTTTTTATGATATATGACAAGCTATAGAATTAAGCTTTATTTTAAGGAATTTCATGTTCCTAAATTTTAGACAGATTCTCATTTTTCTATAATTGCAACATAAGAAAATTTTCCATTAGGCTTTCAAGGTCTTCCATATTGTAGCTTCATTCCATCTCTCCAATTTTACCTTCTAAAGACCCGGGGCTTTTGCTTCAATGAAATTGACCTTCTACTATTTTCTTAAGTATATGAGCTTATTTGTATCCTTGCTTTCACTCATGTAATCACTTCAACCCACAATTCCTTTCTCTATAACCATCATCATTTACATTCTACCAATCAGGCAGACAAATACACTTCATGCCATGACAACTCCAATTCTCATGCACAATTCCTGTCAATTGTTAAAGCACTTAATAATCTATGATTTCAGACAGTGCAACTGTGTTCTTTTCAAAAGCTCACTGTTAAGTGACTTTAGTGCATTTACTCATGAGATAGTTTTTGTTGGCCTATAGTGTGCCAACTGCTATGATACAATAAAACACTCAAACACAAAACACTTCCTTATGCAAGAAACTCAAATCTAGAGAAGGATTAAAAATGTAGTATATAATAAGTACCATTATCCAATTTAATCAAACGTCTCATTTAGGTATTATACTAGGTGCTTACACAAAGGCTACATACATCCTGACCCTAAAGAACAATCAGTTTAAGAAGGTTTCAGTATGTCACTAACTATGACAGATACACCCAGGAAAATGGAGCCACAAGAGATACTGAGCCCAGGCTGGGAGATTTGGCAAAGTTTCTTCAGGGATATTATTTTGGAGCAGAATCTTAAGGATACATAAAAATTAGCCCAAGTGACTGACAGTCCTTTGGAGGCTGAAAACGGGCTTGCTTTCCAATTCATTTGTTTGATTTATTTTAATCATCAAAGCACTTGTTTAACTTTTAAATTTACAAGAGTTTGTTTAATAATGGCTAAACTGATTAGTTCATTTAATAATGGCTAATGACTTTTAACTGACTTCACAGATGCAGAGAACAGATAGGTGGTCCCCAGAATTGGGAGGTCAGCAGGGACAGAATGGATGAATGGGATTAAATGGTATAAATTTTCAGTTATAAAATAAATGTCCTGAGGAAGCAATGCACAGCATGATGTACATAGATAAGACTATATTGTATATTTGAAAGTTGCTGAGAGTAAATCTTAAAAATTCTATCACAGGGGAATAAAGTTTAACTATGAGATGGTAATATATGTTGACTATCTACTTATACTTAAGTATATTAACTATATAACTTATACTCAAATATATAAGACTAACTGTGGCAATAATTTCATTTCACAATATGTACAAATACTGAAGCATGTACAGCTAAAAAAGAATGCAAAATGTCAATTGTACATCAATAATTTGGATATGTTTTATAATATCCAAAGCATAAAGCTTAATTGATATAGAATGGCAAGGTACATTCATTCCAGTAAGTTGTAAACAGTTGTGAAAACAAAATATAGAGCCTTGGACACATTACATAACTATGCATAACATCAGCCACTAGGCTGTCTGTGTCCCAATCCAGTGCAATTTCTACAACATATAATTTCTACAGATATGGCTATAAAAATCACTAAGAAAACAAACAAACAAAAAATTCAAATTGGTCCACTGCATGAGCAACTTAATATACTCTTAATGCTCACAATTAAAAAGCAAAAATGGTTAAGAGAGAAAAAGTGAAATTACTTCTTGCATCAAACTTGAATGTTTATTCAGCATTATCTTTTGCTTCAAATAAACTTTCAGTTCTCTAATAAAATCACCATATAGTACAAAATCATGTGATTTCTTTCTCATACTTTACATGTTAATTTCTCATACTTTAAATGTTAATATCTCATACTTTACATGTAAATAAATATACTTTGCATATTATATGTTAAATGTAGCATGTTACATGTTAATTTATCGTGCTTTACATGTCAATTTCTCATACTTTGCATGTTAATGCTAAAAGTTTCTGAAATAAATAATTAGCTAGGAATGCATGAACTAGGATTGTAGCTAAAGGTAGTTTACTAGTTTAATCTAAAATCTTAATTTCTAAATAGAATAAAGCTAAATGGTATAAAGTATAAAATAGTCTAGAAATTAATACTAAATAATGAAAATTTCAAAGCTTATGTCTGCAAGTAAAATAAATGTAAATTAACTATTAAAACAAAAAGAATTTTTTTATTACTAAGTATTGATGTTATTAATCTACTTGTAAAAGGGAGTGGACCACTGTGGTTGACACAAAAAGTAAACTCCCTGTGTCATTGACTCAAATATCCAAGAATAATATTTCAAACTGATAATATTCCCTTCCATTCGATATAAAGTTCCCTCATAGTGGTATCAGCTTTCTTAGCTTGTTTTTAATCAATGGAAAATATTTGATAAATGAATTGACCTAGTGAGATAAAACATATTTAAAAACTTATATTTGATTATGTGTTATGATGGGATTGATACCATGATTTGCAAATAACAATTTAAAAATAGCAGCGATCAGTTCCTATATTGAGAAAGGAAAAAAAAACACATTTTGCATTTTCTTATTAAAAGAGATGCAGATAGATATTAAAACCATTATTACCAAAGCACAACTATCTAACAGAGAAAAGGCACAAAATTAGGATAACTTGTTAGGAATAGCAAGCGCAATATTAAAAACAAATTATTGACTAGAACGTAAAACTTTAGCATATGGACATTGCTATTTTTGCAGTGATATCCATATCTGCTTAGTTTTCTGATGGATCTCAGCTGATATTTTTATATTAGACACATTTTCTTCTAAGATAATAAAACACAAATTTAACTTTCAAGATTCTTTAATCTTGGTTTAAATCATAACTCCTTCATTTTATCTATCTGAACTTGTTCAATTGATTTCACTGTGCTTCAGATACAGTCAGCAACTTCAAAAAAGGTACCTATATCACATGTTCAAAGTTTAAAGTAGCAGTTACTATATCCCAGCAACTTAAGTTTGTCTAGTTACCTGTGCAATTAACCAGTCTATTAGTTTGTTGGCCATGACAACAGATTTATAGGTCCTTAAGTGGTAATCTTTATCTCTATAAAAGAAAAGAAACCAAAAGTATTTAACAAGGGAGAAGGTAAGAACAGGGGAACACCTCTAACAGTATCAATGTGCAGCAGAAAAGTTTATTCACTCTTTTCTGAATTGACTGTCCAAAATATGCGTAAATAAGAGAGGTTTACAAAGCATGTGAACCCCTTTGACAAGAGATCCACAAGGATATCAAATGGGACATTTTTTTTTATTTCCAGATGTTTAATATGCAAGTAATAATTACAGCTAGAACATCAAGTAATAGCTTAACAGGAAATACAATGTCTCTATAATAAAAGCATAATAAAATATTATTTCTTTACTTTAAATCAAGGTAGATTCCACAAAAATACTTTTCAAAACTGGAGAACAGAGCAAACCTTTGTTTACTGCTCCTAAATTCTCCAGGAAGGCTAGACAATATTGGAGATAATTCTTTCACTTTGGTTTTAGGGACCTCTCCTGAAATAGACACAAGAAAACCTTGTCCTTGGTTTCCTCTGATCAGAGCATGGACACAGTAATACCATGTCCCCAGAAAACAAATGGAATTAACTGTCTCTCCACCTCAGGCTTTCCTTTCAGGAGACTTCCCAGATCTCAGAAGTTGAAATTCAAAGTCAAGATAGATACCAAAAAAGAGCTCAGTACTGGGCCTCAAATACAGATCTGTAATTCATTTATTTTGCAGGCCTGAATCAAATGGGGATGGGGAAAATGATAATCTTCTCAGCATGTTAAAAATTCCAAACGGCAAACCACTTAAAGTGACAAATAATTACGAGCTATGTGCATAGTTCTTTACTGTCAGTAATTTACAATTTACTTGTCATTTTATTGAACTTCCATAAAGTATAGATTAGCCAGAAATTAACAGCAGATTTTTAATCTTTTAAAATGTATTTCCATGTTCCTATTACATCATCACTCATTTCATCTTGGTTTTCATAAGCATATTTAAGAAGGAAAACAGTAGTCAATTACAGATCACATATGGGTCTGTGGACTCCTCACCAAAGAATTTTCCTTTTTTACAAAGTGAGTTCACATATATTACAAGCATGAATATCATCTACCATCTGTTCTATGGTTTGCCTCCCATAAATTCCCCTGACCACTCATAAACAATTGTCCTTTCTATCTAAAGAACAATTCTTTCTTATCAGTTCTCATATGTATGTAACTTTCATGATAAGAAATATTACACAGCTAAAATACATTTTTAGGACACAATTTCTCACACATAAAATCTTCATATACCTATAAAACAATTTTTGTTTTCTACTAGCTTAGCAAAATAACAATTAAGCATCTATTGTCCAGAAGTTATAAAATAATCATACATTAGTATTAAGTAATCCAAAATGTCTGTCGGATGTCTGTGCTATGAGTATAACAGAAAGTCAACAAATACTGGTGTTTTTTCATCTTTTTCTGCTTTCTGACACCTCTCTGTGAAAGTAGACATGATACTTTCAGGAGTAATAGGTAAAGAACCTCCTTTTTCCTCCAGGACCTGCATGCACAAACTAGTAAAAGAGCATTCCAAAACACATACATAGCAACACTGAGATGCCTTTTTAAAATTTAAATTTTTAAAAACTTTAAAGCAAGATTTAGATTCTATAGCTAACGCTAAAAAGCATTACCATTCAATGTAGAAGCAATATAACATTTTTATTCTGAAAATAAGATTTACTCAATAAACTATAGTTTGACTATAGTTTAACATTATATTGGTTAGCATTTATCAGTTCATAGTATAAAGGACAATAATATTCCTAAATATCCTAATACTAATCTGTTTTCTAAGAGATAAACTGAAAATGAATCCTGATTGCTCTTTAAAGAAAAGAGAGAGAGAGGGAGGGAGAGAGAAAGAGAGAGAAAGAGAAAGACAGAAGTCAAATGGTTTCACTAATATATGGGACATAATGAAAACAAAGTAAATAAAAACCATGAGGAAAAGACAAAACAGGCTGAGCACCAAACTGAAGCACACAACAATGGGCAGGAGGGAAAGGGGAGGGATGGGAAGGGAGGGTGGAGGGGGGGTAAATCCCTGGGATTTCAAAGATGTGAAAGTTATATATAAAGAAAGAAAGAAAGAAAAATAAAGAAAAAAGGTCTATCTTGTCAGAAGGAAAAGCATGGTAGAGAATAAAATCATACTTAATAACTCCAAAATAATCTTAATTTTCAGAAGTAAAAATCATTTCTTGGAAAAAAAGAATACTAAAAGAAAATATTTTAAATAAAATACACATTCAAAATTTAACTGCACAACAAAATAATATGTACGTAGTAATATAAACATTATAGTAAAGTTTTTTCAAATCCACTCCCAATTAACATTTATTTATTAAATATTCATAAACATGGATTGTTTCATTATCAAGTACCTACTTTACTGTGAATTAGTGAGAAATAATTTTAGAAATTAAAATAAAAAGTGAAAGGAATTAGTCTCAAAAAAAAGGAATATTTTGAGATCTTAAGTGCATTTTAAATAACCATTAAATGGATTTGTCTTTAAGAAGAAAAACAAAATAAACCAAAAATTACCAATTGAGTAATATTCAATTAGTAAGCAAATTAAATATTTCCACTTAGATTTCCCAAACTTACCTTATCACTGGAGTAAACAGACTATGAAGACGGCAGTATAACCTTACACCCTATTGAGAAAACAAAGACATTCCAAAAGTAAATAAATCACTCAAAGTCCACACTAACAAAATTTCAAAATAAATAAATTGAGTCCATGGGTTCGAAA
>PVHY01015156.1:0-36646 GCA_004024945.1 Uropsilus gracilis
TGGACAGGTAGATATGTAAATAGATAATAGGAACCAACTCAGAAAAAGAAAATACAAATAAGGGAAAGAGTAAGGCTATAATGAACCCTGCGGCACTTTGTTAAGAATTGGAAAAATTAATATGATCTCATGTTTTGTTACATATGAATAGATACAGAAGTGATGCATGTATATTTACATGAGAAATTCAGTTGAGTTGGAAAAATTAATATGCTCTCATGTTTTGTTACATATGGATACAGAAGTGATACATGTGTATTTACATGAGAAATTCAGTTTTTTTCTGAGAGCCAAAAAGCAGTGATGCCCCTTATAGCAACAGGAATATAGACACACAGATCTTGATTCTAATTCCATTCTCCAATAAAAAGAACCAGGGTTTCTTAGAGAAACTGCTGATTAATTCTATGGCTGAGGCCAGGAAATTACTTGGTAGAAGTAGAAATTCAGAAAGTGCTTAAAAAATGAAAAGATGGGCCTATAAAAGCTTTTGTTACACTACACTGAACCCAAAATGCTACTGCATAACAAAAACAAAAACAAAACCATCATAAAATGAAAAGAAAGAATGGGAGAAGGTATGTGCAAACCATAGAACAGGTAAAGGGTTACAATTCCCTTACTACATAAATAGCCAGGCACGGTGGCCCGTGCCTGTAAGCTTCAGCCTGTGAAGCGGCAGGGGCTAGGGATCGTGGTTCGAGTCCCACCTGGGGCCTGTAGTGAGACCTAGCTCCAAAAAATATAGCTGGACGTGGTGGTGCGCGCCTGTAATCCCAGCTACCTGGGAAGCTGAGGCTGGGGATTGCTTGAGTCTATGGTACCACGGGCAACGGGAGCCTGGGGTTCCACAGGCAAAAATAGCGAGACCTAGTCTCAAAAAAACAATTCCCTTACTACATAAATAACTGAACAACAATAAAAAAAAACTTGTTAGTAACCAAGTGATTAGAGTTAAAATCGTGTTTAGTCATGTTAGGTTTTGGTTTTTTTTTTGTAGCGAGACTAGGTCTCGCTATTTTTGCCCGTGGTACCACAGACTCAAGCAATCCCCAGCCTCAGCTTCCCAGGTAGCTGGGATTACAGGCACGCGCCACCACACCCAGCTATTTTTTGGAACTAGGTCTTGCAACATGCTCCCAGCAGGGCTCAAACTACAATCCCTGGCCCTGGCCATAGCTTCCTCGGCTGCTGCTTACAGGCATGCGCCACCATGCCCGGGCTCATGTTGTTATTTGAACTCCTGTTATGATGAGAAGGGTATTTCACCTCATTGCTCTTCTTTCCAAAAATTCATAGCCCTAGTCTAAACATGAAGAAAACATTAAAAAGAAAAAAACAACAACCTCTAAATAAAGGACATTCTTAAAATAGTTCTTTAAAATATCAAGGTCATGAAAAACAAGGACAACTAAGAAACTTTTGCACCCATCCCTAAAGAAAAATGACAGTGGGAAAACTGAAAAAGTCCAGAGTTTAAGAATAATGCACCAACATTTAATAATTATTTCTATTGCATATTCACAATAAGCAATATGCAAATTAACACACCATTGTTCTATTTCTTAAATTATTTCTACAAATCGCCATGTAAGATGTTAACATTAAAGAAACTAGATGAGGGAGATGCAGAAACTGCACTATCATAACTTTTCAATAAATTAAAATAATTTCAAAATAAAACATTTCTATTTTATTTTATTACATCCCCTCCAATTCAGTGTTGTAAACCAACATTACTTCAGTAAACATAATTTTTTTAAAAGAAAGAAAAAAAATTTTTACAAAAGACAAAAAAAGCTAAGGGAAATGCAAATCAAAACCACAATGAGATACCACCTTACACCAGTAAGAATGGCCCACATCCATGGGCAACAAGCTGGGCACGGTGGCTCATGCCTGTAAGCATCAGCCTATGAAGCAGCTGGGGCTAGGGATCACAGTTCGAGTCCCGCCTGGGGCACATAGTGAGACCTAGTTCCAAAAAATATAGCTGGACATGGTGGCGTGCGCCTGTAATCCCAGCTACCTGGGAAGCTGAGGCTGGGGATTGCTTGAGTCTGTGGCCCCCTGGGCAATGGGAGACTGGTTCCATGGGCAAAAATAGCGAGACCTAGTCTAAAAAAAAAACAAACAAAAAAAAAACAAAGAACGAGCAACAAGAATTGCTGCCAAGGGAGAGAAAGGAACATTACTACACTGCTGGTGAGAATGTAAACTAGTAAACTAGTTCAACCACTATGGAAAGCGGCGTGGAGGACCCTCAAGCTAATGAAAATGGAACTACCATTTGACCCAGCAATTGCTCTTTTGGAAATCTACCCAAAAGAGACCTCAATGTGGGTACAAAGGGACCTGTGCTCGGATGTTTACTGCAGCACAGTTTATAATTGCAAGGTCATGGAAACAACCTAAATGCCCCCAAACAGATGACTGGATGAAAAAAATTTGGTATATATACACAATGGAATATTACTCATCAATTAAAAATGACAAATTTGACGATTTCACAACAACATGGATGTATTTAGAAGAAATCATATTAGCAGAAACAAGCCATAAAGAAAAAAACAGAAACCAAATGGTTTCACTAATATATGGGATACAGTGAAAAAAATAAACAAAAACCTTGAGGAAAAGTCAAAACAAGCTAAGCACCAAACTGAAGTGCAGGAGGGAAAGCACCAAACTTTGAGCAGAAGGGAAAGAGGGGGGGAAGGGAGGGGAAGGTGGGGGGTGGGCAAATCCTTGAGATTACAATGTTATGAAATTTATATATAAATTTTAAAAAAGACCAAAAAAGCTGTACTATACATTATTTAAATGAACTGTTCTGCTTTTAGATCTTACCCTGTTATCAGTATATACATAGCTTTTTAAGATTTTTTTTATTTTCCTTTTTCAAAGTAGCTTCAGAGAATTTCATTTTATGGTTGTACTATAATTTATTTAACTGGTTTCTTATAGTCATTTGTTGTTTGCAGTCATTTGCTATTACAAATAATTGTGTAATATAACCTTGTACCTTGTAATTGTGTAATGTATAACCTTGTATTATTCTATACAGGTATCTATGGTAAATTTAAAGAAGAGTCCCATGTGGGAATTAGGAAAAACAAACAAACAAATGGACAAGAAAAATATAAAACTGAGCCGGGTGTGGTGGTACGTGTCTGTAATCCAAGCGCTGGGAGGCAAGAGGCTGGGGATTGCTTTAGTCCATGGGATTGGGACTACCCCCAGGCAACATAGCGAGATTTATTCTCAAAAAAAAAAAGAAAAAAAGAAAAATGTAAAACTGCCAAAAATATAGAACTGAAACAGAGTGAGAGAGGGGTAGGAGGGAGAAAACGGGGGAGGGTGGCGAGGGCACAAAAGACTGAGATCGTTCACAGGTGACATGGTGAGAAGAGAACCTCAAGGTAGACAATGTATATATATTATGTCAGTTTATGCTCCTGCCTAGTTTTCTTTTTCTTCTGATTGATTTTTAGGCATTGTTTATATAATGATAAAAGAACCCCTTGTTAGAAGAATTGCAATCATTTTTTACCAGTTTGTTATGATTTTTCTTTTTTGGTCTTGCAGAAAATTCTCTTTTTTAAAAAATGTAATTGATTTCACATATGTTTTCTTTTATGGCTTCTGGATTTTATATTATACTTAGAAATTTCTTTTTTTTTTAAATCCATTTGAAATACTTTTCAGTAAAGATTCAGAGCCAGTGTTTTGTTTTCAAATATTTAATCAGTCATCCTAACACCATTTTTTAATAGTTTGGGGTTTTTTTCCATTAATGAAAATACGGTTTTAAAAGTCATATTCTTCTGTTTATTTCAGTCTCTTTCTTGACTGTCCATTATATTTCTGTATCATACACTTTCTAAGAAATTCATTGTTATGCCGGGCACGGTGGCTCGTGCTTGTAAGCTTCAGCCTATGAAGCGGCAGGGGCTAGGGATCGCGGTTCGAGTCCCCACCTGGGGCCCGTAGTGAGACCTAGTTCCAAAAAAAAAATAGCTGGGCATGGTGGTGCATGCCTGTAATCCCAGCTACCTGGGAAGCTGAGGCTGGGGATTGCTTGAGTCTGTGATATCCCGGGCAACGAGAGCCTGCGGTCCCACGGGCAAAAAATAGCGAGACCTAGTCTAAAAAAAAAAAAAAAAAGAAATTCATTGTTAGGCAATTTCATTGTTGTGTGAACATCATAGTATTTACACAAACCCAGACAGTATAGCCTACTGCACACCTAGGCTGTGTTATAGGGACTATTGTGTAGGTGGTCTTTTGATGACTGAAACATTGTTTTCTGGTACAAGGCTATATTGATTTCTTTGAATGTGAATTCATGCTACACTGCTTATCTTCTATTCTTTCATTTATTTTTTGAGACTAGGTCTCGCTATTTTTGCCCGTGGAACCGCAGGCTCACATTGCCCGGGGTACCACAGACTAAAGCAATCCCCAGCCTCAGCTTCCCAGGTAGCTGGGATTACAGACATGCGCCACCACATCCAGCTATATTTTTTTGCAGCTAGGTCTCACTACATGCTCTTGGCAGGACTCAAACCGCGATCCCTGGCCCTGGCTGTGGCTTCCTAGGCTGCTGCTTACAGGCATGCAACACCATGCCCAGCTCTTCTTACTTTCATCATGGAAATTTTCAAGCATATTCAAAAGTAAATACTACTTTAATAGGATTTTATAATCTTTCAATGTATGGGGGATTTACACATCTGCTTTCTTTTTCAGGATTTGCCTATCTGATAATATATTATTTTTGCACCTTAACTTTACACTAAGTTTACGTAGTTTCTCTCCAAAATACTACAGGTGTTTTTATAGAGAAATTTTAACTTTATTATTTTGGGGGGAGTTGTTATCTTAAATCTTTCAAGACTGTGGGTGCCTTTTGTTCTGTTTTGGAGATTTGGTTTGTTTTTTCTTCTGATCTTTGCTGATGCTTTTTTTTTTTTTAATTTTTTTGGGGGAAAAGTAAACAAGTTACATACAGATAGGTATACATATTACAATACCATAATTACAAAATTATAAACCATGCAAAATAATATACTATTTACTGATGTGTGATTTAAAAGTTTCAGGTATCACAGGTATGACAAACATCGAATCCAGTGTACTGATTATTATTTCTGGGAATGTATAATGAGGAATAGGATAGAAGAGGTATCCACTGGGCCAGGCACAGTGGCTCATGCCTGTAAGCTTCAGCCTATGAAGCGGCCTGGGGCTAGGGATCGAGGTTTGAGTCCCGCCTGGGGCCCGTAGCGAGACCTAGTTCCAAAAAAAATAGCTGGGCGTGGTGGTGCGCGCCTGTAATCCCAGCTACCTGGGAAGTTGAGGCTGGGGATTGCTTGAGTCTGTGGTACCCCAGGCAACATGAACCTGCAGTTCCACGGGCAAAAATAGTGAGACTGGTCTCAAAAAAATAAAAGAAGAAGAAGAAGAAGAAGAAGAGGTATCCAGAGAATGTCAACTATCTCTGTGATGGCTGGTTTTTTTTAATTTAATTTAAATTTTTTAAAATTTTGCATATATATGTATATTTATATTTATATTATATTATTGTGTACCTTGTGTACCCTGGGGCTTTCCCACTTCCTAACACCTGTTAACCATTCTACTCTTTTTTTTTTTTTTTTTTTTTTTTGAGACTAGATCTCGCTCTTTTTGCCTGTGGAACCACAGGCTCATGTTGCCCAGGGTACCATGAACTCAAGCAATCTCCAGCTTCAGCTTCCCAGGTAGCTGGGATTACAGACACACGCCACCACGCCCAGCTGTTTTTTGGGACTAGGTCTCACTGTGTTGCCCCAAACAGACTTGAACCGTGTTCCCCAGCCTCAGCCGCTTAATAGGCTGAAGCTTACAGGCATGAGCCACCATGCTCGGCTTAACCATCCTACTCTTCTGTGCCCCTTGCCCGCCTTCTTCCCCCTCCTCCTCTCTTACTCCATTTGTTCAGTCCCATTGGTTGTGTTTGTTTGTTTGTTTTGTTTTGTTTTGTTTTGTTTTGTTTTGTTTTGTTTTTGAGACTAGGTCTTGCTATTTTTGCCCGTGGAACCGTAGGCTCTTGTTGCCCGGGGTACCACAGACTCAAGCAATCCCTAGCCTCAGCCTCCCAGGTAGCTGGGATTACAGGCGCGCACCACCACACCCAGCTATTTTTCTTGGAACTAGGTCTCGCTACGGGCCCCAGGCGGGACTCGAACCGCAATCCCTAGCCCCGGCCGCTTCATAGGCTGAAGCTTACAGGCACGCCCGGCCCTCCATTGGTTGTTTTTATTTTTTCTTATTCGTTTGTTTGTTTTTCCCTATACCCATCATATAAGTGAGACCATCCTGTACTTCTCTTTTTCTTTTTGGCTTATTTCTGCTAATGAGTCTTTCTAGTTCCATCCATGTTGATGCGTAGTCCATCATGTACATATACCACAATTTTTTTCAGCCTATCGTCGGTTTTGGGGCATTTGGTTTGTTTCCAAATCTTGGCTGTTGTAAACAGAGCTGCAATGAACATGTGTGTACAGGTGTCCTTTTGAATTAATGTTTTCATGTCCTCTGGGTAGATTACCAGTAGTGGGATCGCTGGGTCGAATGGTAATTCCACTTTCAATTGTTTGAGGGCCCTCCATACAGTCTTCCATAATGGCTGGACCAGTTTGCACTCCCACCAGCAGTGTAAGAGAGTTCCTTTTCTCCACATCCTTGCCAACACTTGTCATTGTCTGTTTTATTTATATTGGCCATTCTTACTGGTGTAAGATGGTATCTCAGTGTGGTTTTAATTTGCATTTCTCTGATTATTAGTGATTTGGAGCATTCTTTCATATGCCTATTAGCCATCTGTATCTCCTCTTTGGTGAAGTGTCTTTTTAGTTCTTCTCCCCATTTTTTGAGTGGGTTTTTTGCTTTGTTTTTGTTGAGCTGTAGGAGCTCTTTGTGGATCTTTGTTATAAGACCCTTGTCACTTGTCTGGAGGGCAAAAATTTTCTCCCAGTCGGTTGGGTTTCTTTTTGTTTTAATTGTTTTACAGGAACTTTTTAGTTTGATATAGTCCCAGCTGTTTGTTTTCCTTCATTTTTTTTTTACTAGCCATAGTTGTTTCCCAAAATGAGGTGAAATTCATGAAGGGTTTTGCACAGGTTTTCCTCTATGTATTTTATGGTTGCAGGTCTCACTTCCAAGTCCTTTATCCATTTTGAATTGATTTTCGTGCAAGGTGTGAGGGTGTTGTCCTGTTGTCCTGGTCCATTTTTTTACATGTCTTAATGCAAGTGCTTTAAAGTTTTCACCATTTAGCTCTTCAAATTTTTCATTTAACTTTCTATCCAAGTGTATTCTCATTCTCATTCTCTCTCTTCCCCCCCCTTATGTACACATATGAAGGGTCTTAACTTTATAATACTTATTTTCTACCTAGCCACTCTAGTGAATTCTTTTATTTATAGCATTTTTTAGCTATTTCTTTTGTATTTTCCAGCTGTATAGTCATGTTGTTTATAAATTATATATTTGCCCCATCTCAGTTTCTATGCCTGAATCTACATATTTGAGATGTTAAAGTAATGCCACTCATGCAGGAGGGACATAGTTGACCCTACAGTACAAACTCAAGCACAGGCAGGAAACATTGGTAATTGGAATCTTGATTTTAATTTTTCATATTTTTTTTATTTCCTCCAGGCGTGAAGTCTGGCAGCTACACAGTGTTACAAGTGGTAGAAGCCCTTGGGTAAGCGCCTCTGTTCTAGAAATGCTTGTCTCTGTTTTGTATTGTACGCTGCCTCTTTCCTCTAGTTAATTTACCCTGAATTTCCTTTACTGAAGCCCAGCACCACCCTGCCCTCCTTCCATGTACCAGCATCTTCCAGAACCTCAGCCTAAGCCTATGTTTCTTCTGAAAAGTTTCATATCACCCATAGGAAGTTTCAAAAGCACGCAGGCTGTGGGTCACATAAGCTCCTGGATTAGCCCACAGGTTTAGGGTGAGGTGGTGACTTGAAGGCCATCAACTGTTATTTAGAGCTGTGACTCCTCCCATGCTTCTTCAGACCAACCAACCCAGTTGTGGGATTCCAGTAGTCTGGATCTGACCAGACCTGCCTTGGTTCCTGCTTGGGATGTTACTACGAGGCTGACAGGTGGATCCCACTGTAGAAAAAGAGGAGAGACAGCTGGAAAACCAGTGTCATAACCAGATACTGCAAACACCAGAGGAAGTATGTGCTTACAATCTAATGCCCACTTTCCTTGTACTTCATACTTGGTTGACCATCTAGATTGACAAGTCTTATCAGCAAAGGATGTGAACTGTCACAGCAGACATAGCTTCTGAAAAAAAATTAGAAGGTTTGAAGGAAAGGAGGACTAGGTCACCGTTGTACTTTTCTCCCACATATGCAATCATTTGACCTTTCTGCTCAGTGTGGCATTGGTCATTTTTATTGAGCTATAATTCCATGGCTTTTAGTTATTCACAGATTTGTGCAACCCTTATCACAATCAATTTTAGAATATTTTCATTACCCCAAAGAGAAACCCCCTGCCCATTAGCAGTCACTCCCCATTATCTCCTCCTCACACCCCTGTGTAACCGCTTATCTACTTTATGTCTCCATGAATTTGTCTGGACATTTCATATAAATGGAATCATATAACATATGACCTTCATAATTAGTTTCTTTCTCTTGATGTTTTCAAGGTTCTCCCTGTTATAGTATGTTTTAGCAATTCATTTCTTGTTGAATAATTTCCATTGTATGAACATACCACATTTTGTTTAGCCATCAGTCAGTGGACCATCATGCCAGTGAATAGATATCTTTGTTGTTTACACATTTTGGTACTTCTGAACAGGGACCTTTCTACATTTGCCTATCCCAGGGATCTTGTCAGGACTGATCTTATATTGGCCTACAGCTTGTAGTTATAGATTCCCTTATCCCTGAGGTTTCACTCACATGTCCTGTCCAGCTCTCCTTCACAACTCTTCTGCCTTTGCTTGGTTAGATTCCTTATAGTATATTTAAATGTAATCTCTCTAGAGATATTTTGAAGATAAATCACCTCCTTGCTGCGGCAGTCCAATTCTTCCTATAGCAATAATCCTATTTAAAACCTTTAATTTTGGCCATCTTTATAACCTTCAAATTTTAAAGTTTTTTTTTTTCCTAAGACCTTGGTGATCACTCTTAACATCTTTCTTTATTCTTCTATTTTTGTAGAAGCCAAACTGTCAGTCATATCTTGGGCCCTGTGGGTAGCTACTAAGCTCTGTGTCAGAGAAATGTCAGTCATATCACTGGGGGGAAAGGGTACCCAGTATCCAATTGGTGACAGGCAATTCTGTTGACTATAGTGCTCTATGGGCTTCTCAGGGTGCCAGAGTGATCTGGGGATCAGCCCTTTCACCTCTGGTCTTGCTGATACTTATAAAGTACCTCTGGAATGTCATCCTGGAATTATTCCTTTAACAGGGCCTGACTTGCATGCAATTAATTGCAAAATGTGACTAATTGCAAAATATTGATTCCTCCCTAAGTTTGATCTGGATAATATCAGACTCTTTATCTTATTTTCTCCAGGTCCTCTCTAGAGAATCCAGAACCCCAAACTCGGGCACGGGGAATTCAGCTTTTGTCACAGGTGCTACTCCAATGTCACTCCTTGCTCGTGGAGAAGGAAGGTACTGACATCATTAGTAGAAATGTCTTTCTAGATTACAGAGCCAGGGCCTTTCTTGTCTATTCAAGTGAACTTTATAGGGAAAAAAGTGAGGGCAAAGGCTTCTTGAATGACTTATTCAAGTCTCATCCCTCACTGGTATATGACAGAGATGATAAGAATTGGGAAACATGACAACGTAGATTCAAATATAGCCTTAGACCTTTTCCCCTCCAATATATCGCCACTACTCTGCAAAATGGCAACAGTAGTGTTTTACAGAGAGGAAGAGAATTGAAATAACACATGCCTTTAAGCCTGAAAAAAAAAAAAAACTAACTTATTTTCTTTAATAAGATTAAGTGGTGGTGGAGGGAAAGAGATTAAGGGAATAAAGAAAGTTCTATTAGAATATAGCCATGCCTCTTTTCTTTTTCTTTTTTTTTTCTTATTTATGCTGCTTTTGTTTAACAGCAGCAAAATTTAGAAAAGTTGAATCATTGTGACAGAGATTATGTCCTACAAGCCTAAAATATTTTCTACCTGACCCTTTAAGAGAATGTTTGCCAGCCCCTCTTCCAAACAGGGTCAATTCTGGGTAAAGGAGGGCATTTACAGTAAAGTCCAAGCAGTAACAGCAGTGGGCTCTCCCCTACGAATGTAACTGACAGCTGAGTTTCTGGATTGTGCAGTGGTACACCTGATCCTGTTCTATGAAAACCGGCTGAAGGACCAGCATCTGGTGATCCCACCTACCCTGCAGGGTTTGAAGGCACTTGTGAGTTCTCCCCTTTTAGTTATTATGTTTTATATTCATGGGAGCCCTTATGCAGTTAATTCTCTCCTTGCCCTTTTGAAGTGAGGCTTGTGCTGAGGAACAGATACCTAAGTGTGGGACTAAGCTAGTGTCAGCCAGCTTCCCCTTCTGTTTTTCTCCAGAGAATAAAAATATCCTTCAGGGGACTGGAATTTAGAGCCAAACTGTAAGGAATTGCAGGAAACTAATCAGCTTGAGAAAAGGGACCACATTTCTCACTGTAAGCACTTCTTCCTGAACCAGGATGTTATGATTTCCACCATAGCTAATTAGGGCTGTTTTAGGATTGTGTTGGAGGCTATGCTAGAATTCTCTTAGTGCTCACATATCCTCTCTTCTCTCCAAGAGCCTGTGTACAGCCTTGCCCTCAGGATTAGCTGTCTCTGTGCTTAGAGCCATCTTCCAGGAGGTTCATGTACAGGTAAGTGATAGCAGTTGCTTTGGTGTTCTCTGTCTTCCACATAGTTGTCTTGACATAGCTAGAGTTAGGTAACAAGAAGTACTGCCTTATAAGTTCTGAACTCTCTCAGGTCTTTGGCCATGTTTACGTCCTATTCTTTCTGTTTAAGGAAAAGGCATGCTTCTGACCTATGGCTTTTGATATGTAAGGAGAATAAAGCATACAGCAGACAGAGTTTGGTTACTGTTCCCACTGGGCCCAGAGCCATATCCTTTTTTATTTCCTCATAAACCTAAGAGGTTATTCTTAAACTGGTATAAAGAACACTGTCCACTTAGAAAACTGTAAGCAAGAAGTAGTTATGCCAATTGAGGAATACTTTAATCGCTTATTTTACTTTTATTTCCTGTCTCTCCCACTCCCAAGTCCCTGCCACAGGGAGACCGATACACTGTCTATAGCATTATCACCAATTTCATGGGAACCAAGGAAGAAGGTATGAGACTTACTCTCTGTCCATCTGAAATGTAAGCACATCCTTCCCTCTACTCCATTTCCAGAGCTTATTTTAGTCTGGGGGTTATATAGCAGAGCCAATTCTGTGACAGAGAATATAACCAGAAATGGGCTCCACTGAGTTGCCAGTGAAGTAAAGAAGCAGGGGAGAGGGAGTTGCTGACTGATGTTTTCATTTCTTACCTCTGTTACAATTACATGTGGTTGCACATAATCTTCTACACAGTATTCTTTCAGAATAGTCAAACAAAAGGGGCAGCTTGGGAAGCAGGAAAAAGGAGGCACAATAGTAATGGGAGAACACATGAAGAAAGTTTTCTGTCTGTGAAACAGTAATGACCTTGTTTCCTTCTCCCCAGAGCTGAAGGGTGTAGGAGCTGATTTCACCTTTGGCTTCATTCAGGTGATGGATGGGGAAAAGGATCCCCGTAATCTTTTGGTGGCCTTCCGCATTGTCCATGACCTCATCTCCAGGGACTATAGTCTGGGTATGTTATAGCCATGAATTGATTGTTTGGGGCTTTTCCTATGACTGTAGCTTATGAGTCAACCTCATTCTTACTTTGTTACCATAGGACCCTTTGTGGAGGAGTTGTTTGAAGTGACATCCTGTTACTTCCCCATTGACTTTACCCCAGTAAGTATTACCATTCATTCATTCAGATATTCATTGAGTACCTGCTATTTGCCTGGCCAAGTTCTGAGACTAAGCCTATAGCAGGGAACAAAAGAGACAATCTCTGCCCTCATGAACTTTTATTTTAGTAAATTGGGGTATGTAGGGGGTATTTAGGAGACTCCTTAAACTCCTTAACAGTGTTCTTAGTGCTGGGAGATTTACAGACTTATAAAATATAGTCCCTGCCTTTGAAAGTTAAAACAATTAAGTAGCAGTATGTGATTATGGGCTAAAATGATAAGTGTTATTATAGTTGTTCAGAGAAGATAGAAACTACATTAAGCAGGAACTGACTATGGATAAAAGAAGTTTTTAGTTAGTTTCTGAGGGATGCTAAAATATGATTCTGGAGTGCCAGGGACCATCTCAGACAATAGGAACAAATTAACCAATCAACAGGCATGCAAACTGAGCATAATATATATAGGAAGTATTTTCTCTGACCCCCTTAGACCTTCCTTTCACTCTATATCTTGATTTCCCTTCTGTTTCCAAATATTAGGGGTCTCATCACTGTCTGAGTGTGCATGACTGTGTGCACTCTAAGAATGCACACACAATTAATGAGTTTGGAAGAAGTGTGTTATATCATAACATACCAAACAACATCTGAGTATTGACATTGCCATTAAAGTTACAAGTCATCTTTGCTTGTTGCCGAATAAGAAATTTCTTGCCACCTTACTCTAGTTCACATCTTATTGCTTAGGACCTACCTAAATCTCATGTTCTCTTTTGTAATCACCATTTCTCAAGTGAGCATACACCTTTGAAAATTCTCTTGAAAGCTCTAAGTTAGATGATCAGGTTCTCTTCTTGCTTTGTTTTTTTTGTGTGTGTGTTTGTTTTGAAGGGAACACATTCACATGATTCAAAATCCAAAAGTTGCAAAAAGGTGGAAAAACCTACCTGCCATCAAATTTTTTTCTCTATAGTTAATGTATTTTTTCAATCACATCTGTATCTTCACAGATCAAGCTTTTTCATCCATATATAAGCCACTGCTTAGCCTCCCACTTAGCCCACCCCAAATGTTAGCACATATACTTGTCCTGTACTTTGACTATTTTACTCAATAGTATATCTTGAAGCTCTTTATGACTGTGTAGTATTCCATTGCATGAAAATACCTAATTTCACTATGGGATAAATGTTGTTTATCCTAGGGTGTTACAAATAATGCTGTAACATACATGCCCTCTACATGTATAGTTTCATGTAGATATAAGTATAATAGTAAATTCCTAAGAGTGGAGTTACTGATGTGTATACATTGTAATTTAGAGATGAGAAAGAGTATTTCATCCCATTCTTTTAAAGGTAATACAATGAGCATAATTGGACATTCAAAGATGGAGAATTAAGACCTTTATAGATAGTGATAACTGTCACCACCCATTTTCTCTTTGGAGATAATCCCTGCTCCTAACTGCTGATGTGTTTTTCTCTGACAAATTAGGCATAACAAAATTATAGATAAATATACAAAAATTTATCTTTTTGAACAGATCTTTTTGTGTTCTGCACTGCAGCCTGTAAGAAGCTAAAAGCTCTTATGACTATGCTAATTAAAACAGATGCCTGGCTTTAGCAAAACTGCTTCTTACAAGCTGGACATGATTGTGTGTGCCTGTAATCCCAGCTACCTGGGAGGCTGAGGCTAAGGATCACTTGAGTCTGCGGGTTCGAGACAACCTCAGGCAACATAGTGAGTCCTAGTTTCTAAAAACAAAAAAAAAAAGAACTGCTTGTTAGATCTTATTAATCAGTTTTACCCACTATAGTAGATCATATCTAAGCAATGGTTTTTTTTGACTTATTAGGCCCGTGTGTTCATACCAGAGCAAGGATTAACTGGTAAAGAGCCAGAAAGTGACTGTTACAGGCTTTATAGACCCTGTAGTTTCTGTTATAACGCCTTAACTCTAGCATAAAAATGACCATAAACACTGGAATATAGTACTGTGACTGTTTGTAATAAAGCTTTATTTATGGACATTAGAATTTAAATGTCATAATTTTCACATGTCATAAGGTGTTATTCTTCTTTTTACTTTTTTCCAATGATTCTAAAATGTATGCACTGTTCTTAGCTTGTGGGTCACATAGTCTCAATGGGTAGTTTCCTACGCCTAATGCAGAGTAGATTTAAAATTTTCTTTCACCATCATCCTAGGCATTCCTTTATCCTTGGATGAGATTGCTTATTCCCTGTGCCTGTGTTATTTCGCATTTTGCTATGGTGGCACACACCTTTAGTAATTTCTTGAGGATAGAAAGAATGAAAAGTTTTAGATTTTGTTAATCTAAAATGTCTTCGTTTTTTTCTTTCTACTTACTGATAGTATGGATATAAAATTCAAAAATGGAAATTCTTTTTTTTTTTTTTTTTGAGACTAGGTTTGCTATTTTTTTTGCCTGTGGAACGGCAGGCTCTCGTTGCCCGGGGTACCACAGACTCAAGCAATCCCCAGCCTCAGCTTCCCAGGTAGCTGGGGTGACAGGCGCGCGCCACCACACCCAGCTATTTTTTTTGGAACTAGGTCTCACTACAGGCCCCAGGCGGGACTCAAACCGCGATCCCTAGCCCCGGCCACTTCATAGACTGAAGCTTACAAGCACGAGCCACCGTGCCCGGCCAAAAGTGGAAATTCTTTGAAGGCATTGCTATCTTCACATCTAGTTTTCAGTTATAGAGAGAAGTCTAAATTCCTTCTAAGTTGAAACTTTCGTATTCACCTTTCTCCCCTTCTTTCTGGATGCTTTTAAGAATAATTTTGCCTCCATTATATTGAAATTTCACAATAATATGCCTTAATTAGCATCTGTTTCAGGCATTATATTAGATACTTGGTTAGAACTTGTCAGTCTGGAAATCTGTGTCCTTTGGTCTTAGGAAATTTTCTTGCATTTGTTCATTGATGATTTATTTCTTCCCCTTGGTTTTCTTTGTTCCTTCTTTTTGGAACTCCTATTTATCTTTTGTTAGATCTTTGAATCCTTTTTTTCATTATTTTCATATAGTCCCACAGTTTCATCTTTCCTGTTAGTCAAAATCCAATCATGAAAATAGAAACTAAGTATTGAAAACAAATACTAAGTTTGGTATTGAAAACAAATTAATGCACAAAATTATTAATACAAGTTATGGGAGAACTGAGAATTCAAACAGGGAATAGTGAAGCAAACCAGAAATTAAACCAGGAATCTGTTACCACACCTAAACTGGAAGGACAAAGGAAAGAGTTGATGTTGCTAGACCCCTTTACTAGGCTGAGAGTATCTGACCAAAAAAAATGGAACCACAGTAGGACTATCATTGGGAGCCAGGGCCATGGGTCTTTTGATCTTTATTTCTAGACAGAGCATTTTTGCTGATAGAGGGACTGGAAAGTCTCCACACTCAGTATCATGACTTAGACCTTTTCTTTTGGTGTAGCACTGGACCCTCAATTGCAATCCATCTCCAACACTAGAGACCTTGTCTCACCTTTTCCAGAAAAATAAGCCTCCAGATTCTGCCTCAATTAGGAAGAAGTAGGGAGGCAATCTCGGAGGTCAGATCACTTCTCTCACCCCAGTTCCGGAAATATCTGGTACTGCGGAAATATCTGGTACTGCGGAAATATCTGCAAAGCTTTTTGACGACTCTGCAGTGTGTTTTGATAGTTATTCAACTTTCCCCAAACCTACTGAAGATTCACTTGTCTTAGCTCTGCTAAGTCATTTCTTTTTATCCATCTGCTTTTCAGCCTCTAAAATTTGTCTCTAACATCTCTTATTTTGTTCTCAAACCTTTAGCTTTATGCCTTTTTAAAAAAATTTAAATCCCTTTACTGTATTTTTGGTGGGGTTTCTAAAGAGGAAAAGGGAAATCTGTGCATGTTTTCAATCTGCCATCTTGATGCTTTTTTTATTGCCAGAATTACAGCTTTTTATGAGGGTGAAAAAATAGAAATGCCCATTAAAAGGGGTTATTTAAATAGTGACTCAACCACACAGTGAAATAGTATCAGCCACTAAAATCAGTGTTATGAAGGAATAACTAATAACATAAAAAGGCTCTAGTGCATTAAGTGAGAAAAATAATTACAAAAATATATGTACAAATAAAAGCTCTCATTTACTTAAAGTACATATATTTTAAAGGGAAACTATGTCCACTAACTCATAGTTAACAGTTTATACATAGAGAAGTAAGTTAATGTACCGAAAGTTAAAGGTGTTTATCTCTGAGTGGTGAGGTGATAGATTGGATAGGAAAAGGCGGGGGGGGGGGGTGAAGAACCAGCCGAAAGACAAAATATCTCCAGGAAAACAAGTAAGAGCAAGTATGTCTTCTTGCCAGGACCTTACATCATACTGTTCTGCCAGATTACTTGCAAATATGACCCTGCAGGATCACCAGGTCAAACTTGTAACCAGTTGTCATCCAAAGAATTAAACAAATCCATGACCCTTCTCCTTTTTCCAGCCACCTAATGATCCCTATGGTATCCAGAGAGAAGATCTCATCCTGAGTCTTCGAACTGTGCTGGCTTCTACACCACAATTTGCTGAGGTGGGTACAAGATTAGGATAGACAAGATTAGGATAGATAGCCATAGCCCATAAAAGACTGTGCAGAAAGAACAGTAAAAGCATGGGGGAAAGGAAGCACAAATGTATATTTTAGGGTATGACATTCTGCAGATGTCTCCAGGTTTATGTGCCAAGTATCTTCAGACCTTCAAAGTAGAAAATGTTACCATCTCCTTTTAAAATAGTAATCCAATCCCTATCTGGTGCTATCTTTTGGAAGCCTGAGACTGCCAAGTAGCCCATTTATCAGGTAGCTAGGGGTCTGGCCACAGCTTGGCAAGAAGGTTGGCTTACAGTCTCAATCTTGGTTCATGGATGGATCCCTGATATAGAACCTACACCCCTGTGGGCTGGTGACAGTGAGGACATGGTTAGCCTTGGTGTGGCCTCAACACTAACCATCTGAAATTTGAGTTCTTTGTCTTTCCCACAGTACCTGTTGCCCCTGCTGATTGAAAAAATGGACTCTGAGATTCTAAGTGCCAAGCTGGATTCTCTGCAGACTCTGGTGAGTGATTATTATCCTTCCAGGGACACCAGCTGCCTTTAGATAATTTAGGGATGGTAAGCAATTAGAGATTTTGAAGAGCCAGGGAATTAAGTTGTCTTCAGAAGCATTGATGCCCAGGATCTGGGCCTATATGTTGACCTAATACCCTAGCTACATATTGTTTTGTCCTGTAATAATTTTGAGTGACAAGTGGGGAAAGACTGACCAGGATTCCTTCTTCGTGTTTGTTTTCCATCCGTCAGCGTGAACTCCTATTTTCTTTACCCAGGTAGAACTGTTAGGAAATTATGTTTTCTCTGCTAAAAGCCAGGCTACTTCAGATGCCATTAAAGTGAGGTCCCTATATAGACTGGGAAACCTGAGAGTAGCTAGCTGATACTTGTGCTTCCTTGGCAGAATGCTTGCTGTGCTGTGTATGGACAGAAGGAACTGAAGGACTTCCTCCCCAGCCTTTGGGCTGCTATCCGCAGAGAGGTGAGTGTTACTTAGTCAACTATGTTCACCCAATTATCAAGCATGAGGGGAAATAATACACTCTATTCTTTTCCTGCTTTTGCTGTACCTGGTTATTCAGTGATCCGGGGCTCTAGTTCTAATTGAATGATCAGTCCCTGTGGGAGACTAAGCTGCTTGGGATGGCATTTGATCACTTTTGCATGTGTCCACTTCCTCTTTTTCCATAATAAGAAGCACAGGTCATGGTGCCCTTGGCACCAGACTGAGTAGAGGGATAGAGGAAGATAGCATATATATAACCAATGTTCAAAGCTGGCATTCTGTTTCCCAAAAAGTATGTGTATTAATCCTAGTGGAACTAAGGGCTTTGGCAAAATAAAACTACTTGAAAATAAATTCACTTGAGGGACCAATTTCTACTGCTCTGCCCTAAAGTTCTCTCTGGGCACACACACCAAGGAAATAGGCAGCAGGTGGCTGGGGTCTCACCTGGTGCAGGCTCACTTCAGTAGCCATGGGATCCCTCCCTGACAGGTGTTCCAGACGGCAAGTGAGCGGGTGGAGGCAGAGGGCCTGGCGGCCCTCCACTCCCTGACTGCGTGTTTGTCTCGCTCTGTGCTGAGGGCTGATGCTGAGGACCTCCTTGACTCCTTCCTCAGCAACATTCAACAGGGTAATGGGGTCATGACAGCCAGAAAGGGGAGTGAGCACCATAGGGATATATTCCTTAAGAGCCAGTGGCTTTTCACGTATAGAGCACATTTGGGACTGTAACCCTACTTTGAACTGAAAAACAGGTGAATACGAATTGCTAGCAAACTGTCCCAGGTCTTAGACTCCACCTTCTAAGAACTGTAGGGGAAGAATTAGGCCCCATTTGGCCTACTTCCCAGGTCTGTGATGCGCTGCCTCTCTAGACTGCAGGCACCATCTCTGTGAACCGGACATGAAATTGGTGTGGCCCAGTGCCAAACTGTTGCAGGCAGCTGCAGGTGCATCTGCCCGGGCCTGCGACCAAATCACCAGCAACGTGCTGCCTTTGCTGCTGGAACAGTTCTACAAGCATAGCCAGGTAAGGGGGCAGAACCTTTGGAGGCAATGTGGACCCTACATGCTCACAGAGAGCAGGCAAGGATTGCACATGGGCTACATTGTAGGTTTTGTGTTTTGCTCCAGTAGCTGCTGCTGGTTCCCCTAGTCACTTTTCCTGACGCATCCAAAGATACTTCTTGCACTTCAGAGTAGTAGTATTAGAATTCTTTAAAATATTCTTTGAAATAGATCCTTAAAACATTACAGAGCTACCAGCGGCGGACAGTCCTTGAAATGATCCTGGGTTTCTTGAAGCTGCAGCAGAAATGGAGCTCTGAAGACAAGGGTAAGGTCACCATCCTGTTATGGTATCCAAGGGGCCTCTGAGCACCACAGGATGCGAGCGAGGCGAGCTACAGAAAAGTCCTCTAGAGCAGGTCCTGTTTTCTGAATTTGCAGCACAGAGAACACTTCATGGATAAGACCTGTCCTTTCTGCCTCAGTGTATTGCTCAGCGCATTAAGCTCTTTAAATCTGCCTTGAGTAGTCTTCATATCCTTTTGAGTCAGCACCATCTAAGTCAGGGTTTCTCTCTAACCCGAACTCTGTATCTCCGTAGATGAAAGACCTCTGCTTGGCTTCAAGGACCAGCTGTGCTCAGTGGTCTTCACGGTCCTGGCAGATCCCAACACCCAGCTTCAGCTTGTTGGCATCCGTGCACTCACAGTCTTGGGTGCCCAGCCAGGTACATTTAAAAGAAAGAAAAAGGGGGTTGGGCCCTACCATGTGGTTTTCTGTCTTACACGAAGAGCAGTCTTAATTCCCTGGCTCTCACCTCAACGCTGCATGGTGTAGGATTGAAGGACTCTGTTGGCTAGAGGGGGAAGAAGGTGAGACTCGTGTTCCTGTCTAACACAGATCTCCTGTCTCCTGGGGACTTGGAGTCAGCAGTGGGTCATCTGTACAGACTGAGCTTCCTGGAGGAGGATTCCCAGAATTGGTGAGAATCTGAATCAGCAAGAGAAAGCAAGCTATACCCTGCCTCTAGGTCAGCAGTTGCAGAACAAGCAAGGATCAGGGCTTTATGCTTCTGACTATTGGCTCTCCCTAGGGACGGCAGGCCCTATGCCTGGCTCTGTCTGCTAACTAGTTGGGATTGCTCTCTCTTTTCCTGAGCATTAAGAAGCCCTGTCCAATTTAGCAGTGTATAGATAGATGTTTGAATCCACTCTTCACAGGGTGGCCTTAGAAGCCTTCAGTCCTAAATCTAGTTGCAGGCCTAGGCAGGAAAATAGTGGGCCATGGCTCAGCTAATGCTCTTCTGCCTGTGTCCTCAGCAGGGTGGCAGCACTGGAAGCATCAGGAATGCTGACTATGCTCTACCCTGTGGCCTTCAGCAGCCACCTAGTGCCCAAGCTTGCTGAGGAATTGCGCACAGGTATGCATTTAAGCTTCTGTGGCCCACCCCTTTTCAGGGCAGCTGTGCCTCCATGCTTGCCATCACATAGTGAGACTGTGTTTTCTGGGTTGTTTTCAGGAGAGGTGGACTTGACTGGAGGGGATAGGCCGACCAGTTGCTCCCGACAACATCTGCGCTGTCTGCAAGCCCTGTCGGCTATATCAACACACCCTAGTATTGTCAAACAGACCCTCCCTCTGCTCCTTCAGCACCTTTGCCAAATGAACAAAGGTAACTTCCAGAATCATCATCAAGGTGCTGGGCTGAATGGGTGGCACAGTTGAGCACAGATACCTCTAAGGCAGTGGTTCCAGTGATGACTGTCTTTGAGTTATGTAGCAACTTTTAAATAAAACACTGATGCTGGGGCCTCACTGCAACTGAATCAGTCCTGAAGAGGGATAGGAGTTGGGCTACAGTGCCCATGCGATTTTAATGTGGAAGCACCACTCTAAGACTGTGCTACTCAAAATATGACTGCTACCAACCTGCAGCATGGACCTCATCTCAGAGCTTATTAAGAGTGCAAAATCCAGGCCGGGCACGGTGGCTCGTGCTTGTAAGCTTCAGCCTATGAAGTGGCCGGGGCTAGGGATTGCGGTTCGAGTCCCGCCTGGGGCCCGTAGCAAGACCTAGTTCCAACAAAAACAGCTGGGTGTGGTGGTACGTGCCTGTAATCCCAGCTACCTGGGAAGCTGAGACTGGGGATGGCTTGAGTCCGTGGTACCCCGGGCAACGAGAGCCTGTGGTTCCACAGGCAAAAATAGCGAGACCTAGTCTCAAAAAAAAAGAGTGCAAAATCCGTAGCCAGGCACGGTGGTGTGTGCCTGTAAGTGACAGCCTGTAGAGTCGCAGCTGGGACTGGGGATATCACAGTTTGAGACACACCGGGGTGAGACCTAGTCCCAAAAAAAAAAAAAATAGCTGGGCAGTGGTGGCATACGTCTATAATCCCAGCTACCTGGGAAGCTGAGGCTGGGGATTGCTTGAATCTGTGGTACTATGGGCACCGTGAGCCTGTGGTTCCACAGGCAAAAATAACGAGACCTAGTCTCCAAAAAAAAGTGCAGAATCCCCAGCCCCACTGAACAGAATGTGCACTCTAATAGGATTTCAGATAACTCATACATACCCTCAACATGCAAATCTCAGCATGTTCACTGTAGGCCCCCACTAACAGCCTAAGCTCCTAGCTTTGCACTGCCCAGCCCTTGTCAATTCAGAAGTTGTTACACAGTGTAAGTAACCTGGGAAAACCCTCCATGAAAAGTGGAGTTTCACTGAGTCTCCACATCTTTATAAAATGGGGGAAGTGATACTTCTAAGGTTGTAAAGAAAAATGAGAAAATGTATGTGATGACTCTGTTGCAAAGCTTGGCATCGAGCAAGTCTCAGCTCCAAAATCTGAATATAATCAGATGAAAAAACAGTCAACAGAATAAAACAACTTGACTTCTTAATAAGATGCTCTTGATCTCTTCTGTCACTTACTGTTGCTTGTTCTTGCCATCTGCTGTAGCGGAAATACCTGAAGTTAAGAACAGCATACAGAGAATACTTTTTCACCACATAGGCAATAGGGTTGCAGGACCAGCTGAAGTTATTGTCGTCTGTCGGAGCCTCCAGCAGGTGGCAGAAAAATGCCAACAGGACCCTGAGAGCTGCTGGTACTTCCATCAGACCGCTGTGCCGTCCCTGCTTGCTTTGGCTGTGCAGGCATCCATGCCAGGTGACCTCCCCCACCCTACCTCCTAGTCCTGCTGCTCCACTCAGGGCTCCACTGATGAAACAGCTCTGTCTCCCTGGACTGCCACTGGTGTTGCATTTTGTACCTATAGAGGCTTCCATGGAAAACCTATTGTCCCCAGAACGAGATTTTACTTCAAGCAAAGGGTGTCAACTTGACCAGTGGCAAGAGCCAAAATCCACTAGGGTTAGCAATGCTCAAAAGCATTCTCCTTCATACCTTTTACTTGCCATATAATTAGTTAGAATTAAGCTATGGATATAGTAAGCCAACTTCCATTTGATCTTCAGCTCCACCACCTGCTAACTTAGGCAAAGATAATTAGACTTTCTAAGCCTCTATTTCTTCATGTATTAAGAGGAAGAAAAAAGGCATTTAATCACAAAATAGTTGGTAAGGATTAAATAAAATAACGTGTAGCCCCTGGCTATACTGTAAGTATTTTATGTATTTAGCTGCTAAAATGAGATAAAGCCATGATGTCTTCAAATTTTTGAAGGACTAGATGATTTCTAATGTTAAAAACCTTCATATAAGCCGGGCACAGTGGCTCGTGCCTGTAAGCTTCAGCTTATGAAGTGGCTGGGGCTTGCGGTTCGAGTCCCGCTTGGGCAACACAGTGAGACCTAGTTCCAAAAATAACTGGGTGTGGTGGCGTGTGCCTGTAATCCCAGGTACCTGGGAAGCTGAGGCTGGAGATTGCTTGAGTCTGTGGTACCACGGGCAACGAGAGCCTGCGGTTCCACAGGCAAAAATAGTGAGACCTAGTCTCAAAAAAACAAACAAAAAAAAAAAACCCATGTTAGCTAGCCTTACTTTCCAGCGTTGCCCAGTCTAAGGACTGTGCGGTTCTTTCTCACCTGCACTGGTCACTCCTGTTCCCTAGGCCTTGCTGGCACTCAGAGGACACCATGAGATGGCAGGTTAGAGCTCCTCATGTTACCTCTGGAGTGTAGCTCCATGAGAGCCACCTTAAGCGAACCTAATTGTTTGGCTCTCTGAACCACAGTCATGGTTTGTGATTGTGTTTTTGAATTTGCAGAAAAGGACCCCCCAGTTATGAGAAAAGTGTTGTTGGAGGAGGAGGTTTTGGCCGCCATGGTGTCTGTCATTGGCACTGCCACCACACACTTGAGCCCTGAGTGAGTATAATCATACATGTGGCTTGATCCCAGGGAGAAGAGTGGCATACTTGGTTGAAGTGGCAGATAGCTGCCTCCTGAGCTATTCTTTTACCCAGATTTTAATGTGGAGGCAATTTTTGGGTGTTTTAAATAAGTTTTGCTGGCAGAGTAAGAAGGGCTGGGGGACTGTGGGCCACAGATATGTATAAAAATCACCCGTGAAGTACTTTTTAAGCACACACTGGATTTTCTCTCACTAGTAAACTCCAGGAGAAATAGGAATGATGTGTCTGCTCTCTATCACCAGGGCCGAAAACAAGAATGGTCCCAAGCCTCTAATATATCCTTAATTAAGATTTGTTGACTTAATTAAGATTTATGGCCTGGCTCATTGACCCTAATCTGGACCCCAAGGCTGCTTTGGAACCCTGGCTCCTTGGTGATACCTAGTTCTCTCCTCTCAGCTTAGCTGCCCAGAGTGTCACTCACATCGTGCCCCTCTTCCTGGAGGGTGACATCTCGTTTCTGCCCGAAAACAGCTTCCCTTGCAAATTCCAACCATTCCAGGTAAGGGTCTGATGTATGCGGTGGAATCTTGGGACTTCTGTCCTTCAAAATTAACTAATCTAGGGTGGGTATTGGGGCTGACCAGCCTGTTGCTAGCTGGGCAGGCTTGATAGGGCTCTTTCTCATTTATAGGATGGCTCCTCAGGACAGAGACGACTGGTTGCGCTTCTTATGGCCTTTGTCTGCTCCCTGCCGCGAAACGTGAGCACATTTGGGGGAGTACCCCATTTAACGGGTTCCCAGGTGGTTTCTGGGCTGTCACAGGCTAAGCTAATCATCTGCTTTCCCCCCCACTCGTTCAGCCTGACCCCTACTGCCACTTCTGGGTATCTGTTGGAGTGCCCGGTGTTCTCTGGGTCCATTACACAGCAAGGTTTTCTGTAGGTGGAAATCCCACAGCTGAACCAACTCATGCGGGAGCTTTTAGAGCTGAGCTGCTACCCCAGCTGCCCCTTCTCCTCCACTTCTGCTGCCAAGTGCTTTGCAGGACTCCTCAACAAGCATCCTGCAGGTACTGGGATGAGGCTATGGGTTGGGAGCCTCCCTGAACCAACTACCAGTGAACTCTTGAATTCACTCCTTATTCTCAGCAGAAAAGGAGCTTGCTAGTAATAGGATAGGGCTTCTCAAGGGACAGCGCTTGGGATGATAGTCAACACCTGAGTTGGGCAAAGTTTTATAGGACTTGTGAAGATAAAAGGTGTACAAGCAGAGTGCTGCTGTCTAGTTTTGTCATCCTACTCCCCACAGGGAGCTATTGTGAATAATTCTTTACTAGAAGTAGACAGCTCTCATTTTGAATGCTAGCACTCATTCATTATGAGAAAACCAGGCTTGCAGACTGGTCTCCTAGAGCTCAGTGGGCAAAGTGCACAACCAAGATGACTCTGTTCTTTTCTAACAGCCGCCCAGGGAGCACTGCATTTCAGTGATTTCCACCTTCATTGTTAAAAGGAAATACGGAGCCTTTGCATCATCATTTCCTCTCTCCTATTTAGGGCAACAACTGGATGAATTCCTACAGCTGGCTGTGGACAAAGTGGAAGCAGGCTTGAACTCTGCGTCCTATCGTAGTCAGGCCTTCATACTGCTTCTCTGGGTAAGGAGCAAGAATGGATTCTGGCTAGACAAAGACAGTTATATCTGGGCTAAATAAAATCTGTCCAGTTGACCTTGAATCATAAACATGTTTCTCGGATGCGACTGGCATGCCTTGATTGTTCTTTCTCTCTCCCCAATTTTAGGTAACAAAGGCCCTAGTGCTCAGATACCATCCTCTCAGTTCCTGCCTTACAAACCAGGTAAGTTCTTTTGGAGACAGGAGAACCTAAGAACAAACAGAACTTCCCTGTTGAATCCTGTTCTTGCCACAAACAACTGCCATCTTCCCCTTTTGGGTATTTAAGGTTTTTCTCCTCAAAGACTCTATTTTCTCCAGCTTATGGGCCTCCTGAAGGATCCAGAACTGGGCCCACTAGCAGCTGATGGCTTCTCTCTGATCATGTCTGACTGCACTGATGTGCTGACTCGCGCTGGCCATGCTGAGGTGCGGATCATGTTCCGCCAGCGGTTCTTCACCGACAATGTGCCCGCTCTGGTTCAAGGCTTCCATGCTGCTCCCCAAGGTGAGGTGAGAGTAAGGCCTCAGATAAACAGACCTCACCTGTGCTCAGGCCACACTGCCTAAGAGAAATTAAGGACCTAAGTATTAACCTCTTTGCAGGCTGAGAGCCCACTTCATTAGAGATTAGAGGTGATTTCTCAAAAAGTATGGCTGAGCCCGGTTTCTCTCCTACATTTTCCCAATTTTTACAGATGTGAAGCCAAACTACCTCAAGGGTCTGTCTCATGTGCTCAACAGGCTGCCTAAGCCTGTGCTCTTGCCAGAGCTGCCCACGGTAAGCCTTGCAGCCAGAGCCTCTAAGCAGGAACCAAGCCACCGTGCTCCCCTCTCCTTCCCCTCCCCAGCTGGGCCTAGGGCTAGAAAGGGGAGGAAAGCCAGGCTCATCACCTGTTCCATCCCCACCTCTTTCTTCTTGTGACCCCACAGCTGCTTTCCTTGCTGCTAGAAGCCCTGTCTTGCCCCGACAGTGTGATACAGCTCTCCACCCTCAGCTGTCTTCAGCCTCTTCTACTGGAAGCACCCCAAGTCATGAGTCTTCACGTTGACACCCTCGTCACCAAGTTTCTGAACCTCAGCTCTAGCTCCTCCATGGTGTGTTGAGCTCCGGCACTTTTGGCAGCTACGCACTCCTCATGGATCTCCCCTCACCTCCTTCTGGTTGTGTTCCAGGCTGTCCGGATTGCTGCGCTTCAGTGTATGCACGCTCTCACACGCCTGCCCACTCCTGTGGTGAGTACATTCACTGTTCTTCTCTGGCCTCAGAGCGTCTCCAAAAGACCAGAGAAGTATCTTTTTCTTAGTCAAGGGGAACTGACATCCCTGCTATCGGACTGAGGCATGAGCTGCAAGGTGCCCAGGGACAAGGATTTGCCTACTAATTCTTGCATCATTTCCAGAAGTACTAAAGAAGAGAACTTTAAATGTAAAGTCAGAAGTGGCTCTTGGTTGATCTGGTTGAGTAAAACTAAGATTCATTCCCCCACCTCCACAGCTGCTGCCATATAAACCGCAGGTGATCCGGGCCTTGGCCAAGCCCTTGGATGACAAGAAGAGACTGGTGCGCAAGGAAGCAGTGTTAGCCAGGGGAGAATGGTAAGTTGCGAGGTCATGGGGAGAGGTGGGACTGAAAAGAGCCTCACCACTCATGCTGCCAACATTCTTTTTGCTCCAGGTTCCTGCTAGGCAGCCCTGGCAGCTGAGCTGTCGGTTCTGGGCGAGACTGCTCTGACAGACAATCTAATCTGGATCTACTAATGAATGAGCCACCTTGCCCAGAGCAGGGAGAACGTTGACCTCTGGTTGCCTTTCCCACAGACACAGCACAGTGCTGGGCCTGTGTTGCATGGCTGTATAAGAAACAGAAACCCTGATTTCTAATGGGTCTCGGACATTACTAAGTATGAGACTATTTGTGGCTGAAGATCTCGGTCATGGGGCTCTTCCATTCACTTGTCAGAAAGGGGAAAATGCGCTACTGAGGATGAATGCAAACGAATGTGGCCCTGAGGACCAGAGCCAGTGAATGTGTGTGTACTTGCTAAAGAATAAAGACTTCTTTTGGTAATGGGGCTGTCAAATACCTTCCCTTCTGCACTTAGGCCTCAGCAGCTCATAATCAGGAGCATCACTACTAGAGCCACTAAGCTAGAGGAACAGTGACCACAGGCCTAGCCAAGAGTTTTTAAGGTCCTCCAAGTCAGGTACCGGGTGGCATGACCAGGACTCCTGCTCACTAGGCATTCACACAGACTTCCCCTTCCCCACCCTACGGTGACGCCAAAGCATGAGAAGCAACATATCTTTAAAAATCAAATACCTTTATTTTTGCTCCCTTCAGCAGCACATGAGAAGTGGCAGTGACCTCAGCAGTAGGCCTGGTATCTTTGCCCTGTTGAGAAGCCAGGATCTCAGCTCAACCATTCAGGTGTTCTCTCAGACAGCAAGTGAAGTGGTGGTGGCCAACCCCAGTGCTATAACCTGGAGGAGGTGGGGTCAGCACCCGGCAAAGTTGCTAGCTGCCTAATCTCCAGTTGGGCTGGAACTTCTGTTTGCCTGAGTAAAGGACATCAGTCCTAGAATTTTTCCACATCATGCCTTGCTTCTTCCGTGGCCGGGAAATTGGTCTTTGAGTTTCCCTGCATGTTACCCTAAGGCAAGCCCACTGGTTCTTTTTGCTCAAAGAGTCCAAGAAGCTACCCTTGGAGGCTCTTGAGACAAAGCAGGAAGCAGAGTGATGTTCAAGTTCTGGTTGACACGATCCAGTTCACACTGCCATCACAGAGGCTGAGTGAGCAGTCACCCAGGGAGGAGGGTCCCAGCTCATTCCATTCCCATGGGGCAGGTGACTGGATGGTAAGAGCACCCGAGTAAGCCAGTGCCTGCAAAATACAGAAACATCTCTGAGTTCCAAGAGTTCTTGGTCTTCCTTCCTGATCCTCATTCTTTAGCAGAACACATCAAGGTGTCTGACGTTACCCTGGCATTAAATTACAAAGGTGCCAAAAAATTCTAACTCTGTCCAATAGATGTGCCCTCCAGTGCTTGAAGACTTTTACAGGTTTTGAGCTAAACTTCTTAGGAGCCCCTGCAAGCACAGAGAGAGGCGGAAATGTAACAAGAATGGGCAGGGAAGGAAGAGCACAGGTACCTGTGGTCAGTTTATTAATACTGCCTTAGTAGTTGCAATCTGAGGAACTATTTACACTGCATCTCTCTTGGGCTGAGGGTGTTAGCTTCATTTATGATCTTACACCTGTCCGAGATTACTTCAGCTCACAAAGCACTGGCTTGAACTGCAGATATTGCTGTACAAATGAATGATGACAGTTGACCCCAACCCCTTCCTAGGGGTCTTTCTTGAAAATTATTTTCTTGGGGTTTCTCAAAGTTATCTGTAGACCTCACCTGATACTTCATCCACACAGTTTTGCCCTAAAACCCCTTTGCTCAAATCAGCAATGACTGCATTCCTAAGTTATTAGCCACACCAGCCTATTTACGTTAGTGAAAATAGAAAGTCAGTGCATGGATACTTTAACCATAACGCAAGTAGCCACTGTGGTTAATGTCTTAGCACAGGCAGAGAATGTTTTTCTCATAGACAACACTAGTCTAGATGTTTTACTTTACCTTCCTGTGTCCACACCCAGGAATACCTTCCAGTTGTCCAAGCAGCCATAATTGTAATGATTCTTAAAGACCTAAAACCAAAAAGACATGTTTTTATAAAACCCTTTTACTTAATCCCCTTTCTCATTTTCATGCTTAAATTGGCCAAAGTTTGGAAAGTCCTGGCCCTTCATGGCACCTACCCAACAGGACCAGGTCCTCGGAGAGGCTGCAGGGCCAGCTGCCCACCCAGCTCTCCAACCCAAGCCCTCAGCCCTACTCACTCTGCCCTTGGCCTGCAGCCGACGTCTCTCCTTCCTGTTGATGTGCCTTTCAATACTAGTCTCACCTCGGCTGATGAGCACGGCATGCCATATGGTTAGGGCACCCAGGGCAAGTGCTACAGAACTAAAGAAAGAGGAATAGAGATCGGTGGGTATCTTAAGAGGGAATTGGGGGCTACCAGTGGGTCTGAACTGAGTTGAGCAACAATGATTGTCTAGGAACCCCTCAAGTCTCATTTCCCAGTCTACATCCTAGATGAACTTCTACTTCGTTGCATCTGTAAAAAGCACCACTAAAAAAAGCATCAACATGGACTAAGGATAAATTATGTGGAAAGGAGGGTAAGGACTGCAATTCTAATAAAGACATTCCATATTTCCTAAAATACTCGTGCTTGCAAGGCAGAAGGCAGCAAAGGCACCAGGGATTAGAAATGGATGGCATAAAGTTCAGGTTTCAGCCTCATCCTTCCTAACTGTATCCTGGAACAAACCATCCCTCTCATTTCCAGCTTTCCTCCTCCATAAAATACAGCCACTTACCCTTTAGGAAGTAGTTAACTTAACCTTCGTACATAAAAATTCAATGCTAGGCCGGGCACTGTGGCTCGTGCTTGTAAGCTTCAGCCTATGAAGCGGCCGGGGCTAGGGATCGCGGTTCGAGTCCCACCTGGGGCTCGTAGCGAGACCTAGTTCCAAAAAAATAGCTGGGCGTGGTGGCGTGCGCCTGTCATCCCAGCTACCTGGGAAGCTGAGGCTGGGGATTGCTTGAGTTTGTGAGCCTGCGGTTCCACAGGCAAAAAAAATAGCAAGACCTAGTCTCAAAAAAAAAAAAAAAAAAAAATTCAATGCTAGTATCCTTAGTGTTCCCTGACCCAAAACAAAGACAATTAAGCTCTGACCCTTTGCCAACCTTAAAAGACTAAGAACAGTGCAGTTCACAGAAGGATGGGTTCCCACCTACATATGAATACCTACAAAGGTCCTGAAGCTACCCCTCCCTTAAACAGTGGAAATGGGAGATACCTGCACAGGAACCAGAGGTAGACAAGACTCTTGTGAGTCACCCTTTCTCTGAAGGAGAAGGTGGGCGGCGGGGTCTGGTGATAAGTCTAGAAAAAGAAAACAGCGTAGCTGGCTCATTTGCTGTGCTGGTCTCTACTGGAGCCCCCAGCACCTTCAGGCAGGGAAGTGACCCAAGACCAGGACAAGAAAATAGGGAGTAAAGCCACAGAGGGGTCAGGGCAGCAGCCAGATGGGTGGGCCAAGCCCAGCGGCATCATCATGTGGACAAACACCGGGCAGAGCAGGTCTGGACAAGGTGGCAAAGCACAGAAGGAACAGTTCCTGGGCCTTGAGGTTTGACAACACAAATGGGGCTCCAGGGGAAGCCATTCCACTCCCCAGGAGAACTCATTCACTGCATGGCTGCAAACGCTGAGGAGAGCAGATAAGCACCCAGAAAGGAATAAGGAGGGACTGAGCTCCACTCAAGACCCAAAGGGTAGCAGAAGTACAATCATGAGCCCAAGATCTGCTCAGAATAGAGCCCCAAGCAGAAGAACGCTCCTGACAGAGGCAGACCCAGGGCGAAGGAGGATCAGACTGGCCCAGCCTGATCTCTGTCCCCTGGAACCCCATTACACAGACTAACATAGACTCCTTGCTGCTCAGGCCATCACCCAGGCAGAGTCCTCACTCAGCCCAAAGACGGTGATAATGGGATAGAGCCTAAAACACAGCGAGGACTTTCCGCTTGTCCTGAGGTCACTCGTGTGCCAAGTGCAGACAGCTCCCAGCACATTCCTGATCTGCTCTGCAACTCAACTAGCAGGTGACCTCAGCAACTACACCCCTGGCCTGAGCAGCAGGAGGCTGTGGGGTGGGGACAGCCCACCTGGTTAGCAACCGTCTGCAGTTTGTTCTTGTCGAGTTGTTTCATTTTCTAAGGGGATGGAAAACAGCACTGGTTATACTCTCCGGCCTCTAGTACAGGGGGCAACTCCTGAGAGACAGACTCCACATCCACAGTGCTCTCTACTGAGTTGCCCTGCTAGCTATGGGCTCACCTCGATGGCAGCGTAAGCCTCCCGGAAAAGGTCCCAACCGCTGTAGCTGCAGTAGACACAGCCCAGAGTCATGAAAAAGCAGAAAGAGAAGAAGTACCGATGGTTATAGTGGCCCACACAGTTGTTTAGCCAGGCTGGCAAAGGAAGGATTAAGGATAAGATCCAACACAACTTCAGGGGGGCTGACCTGACCCTCAGTTCATGATAACATCCTCCAAGGCCAGGGCCGCCAGGCACCAAGAACTGCTTCCCCAAAGCAGGAAAACAGGAGACTTCCCAGAGGTTGAGATGAAAGTTGCAAGTTTTTCAGAGTCTGCAGAAGTCCCACCGGGAAATCGTGAACAATCCGAACCTCAGTAAAATGAGTCCGCCGCTACTTCAAGCTAGCTGGGGTACAGAATGTGTGGGACAGCAAAAGAGGACCAGTGGCTGCAGCTGGTGGACCCAGCAGACAACCACTGATGCCCAAGCACTGATTTCCACCCAGCAGGCATCAGCAATGAGAGCTACTAGCATAGATGCCTGGCTCCAAGAAGATCCATTCCGGAGAACCGGCAAGCTGCCTGCTTCCACCAGCAGATGGTCAGCACAACGCCTCCTAACACCTGGGAGCCCAATGTTTCTCTGCAGGGGGATGCTAGAAGTCTGGGTTTATGACTCAACCAACCCTGTGCAGTGCTTGGGAGCTAAAGAAGGAGCCTCCGGCAGGAGAGAAATCAAAAGGATACGGCAGTGATGGTCCATCTTCAGCACACACCTGTGAGGGAGGGACACAGGCTCTGTTACGGTGGCCAAGGTTCTTGAGGTCAGTGCCAATCCTTCCCTACAAGGACCAGCATCCTGCTGAGGTGGAAAGGGCACAGACTTTGAAGACAGCCAGGCCTTGTTGCAAACCCTGCTCTTCTGGCTTCATGTTACTAGACAAGGGAACTCAGCTCAGAACCAGTTTCCACAGGAGGACTGTGTCTAACACACAAGACCATCCTGAAGACCAGAAGTCAAAATGCAGAGGGCCCCTCACCTGGCCTGGTTCATGATGGGCACTTGATAAATGTCTTATCAAACTCCAGGTCTAGATCTTACCCTAGAGCTACAGCAAAAGGGCTGCAGCTCGGGTCACAGGGCAAAGCCAAACTCACCTGTTGCAGATGCTGCAGTGGTGTGTCCGGGCTGGTTTGGGGTAAATGCACTTCTTACAGATGGAGACTGTTGCAATATCATTCCTGCCCTGTAAAGGGAGAAAAGCACGTCTGTGGCGACACCAGATTTGTACCTCTAAAGATACCAAGGTGCTCTCCCTCCCCACTCTTGGATGGTTCCCACATCCTGCAGCTCCCCCACACCCCTGGGGTGGGGAATCCAGGTGGAGTTCCCCCATGGAACCCACCTGGGGTGGGTATCCAGGTGGAGTGGTGATGGCCTGGTAGTAATGGAAGACGATGAGGATCAGATTCCAGTGACTATAGAAGAAATGCCAGCAGAGCCGTGGCACTGAGTAGGTTTGGAGGATCAGGGGCAGGACACACAGGTAGGCAATGGCCACAATGGAGCTGGTCAGCACGATCACCAGCACCACGAACACCTGCCAACACCAGTGAATGTAGGAAGACACAGCAAGAGAGCTTACTGACACATTGAGCAGACGCAGGGACTCCCCTAGGGTAGGGGCTGTCCTCCCACACTCGGTATGAGTCCATCAGACACATCCCTCTGCTTCCCCCAAACACCTCTCTGCTCCCTGGGCATCACTCACCACCCCACACCAGCGGATCACGTTGTCCACGAGCCAGTAGACAGGCTCAAAGGCAGCATCGACAGCGGTGTCACTGCCCCCAAAGGAGTTGTAGAGCAGGGAGCGCAGGCAGACCTTGCCATAGCGCCAACGCTGTACTAGGCCCCGCAACAGAGGTGGGCAGCGGCGCCTGTAGCCGAGGAGCAGAAGTAGGCGCAGGCAGAGGCGGGCAGGGCCCAGCAGCAGGCTCCGCTGGCTCCGCATGTCTCCTAGGAGAGCACACAATTGTGAGGGGCCAGCCTGAGGCCGTGGCTCCCTAACCCGTCGGTGGGAAGGCCCAGAGCACCAGCTTAAAGACAAAGACCTAACACCAAGGCCCAGTCACCAGCTGTGGAAAGTAAGTGGTGATTTCACATCTCTGGAGTGTGTAATGCAGGCAAGGATCCTGACCAGACTATGGTGGGTAGGGAGCCTGGAGGTTCAGAGTCTGCAGAAATCCAACTTACATCACACTATGTGGCTGTGCAGCAAATCCAAGATGAAGCACACCTAGAGCAAAGGACCACAGAAAAGGTAAAGGAGAGGGGTTTGGCTGTGAGCCAAAGCAGGGTCTTTGGAGTTGTCGTAGATGAAAATCATTGGTGGAGCACAGCCAGAGTGCACAGGGCTCCAGGCCCCTGTAGTAGAGGAAGCTTCCCAGGGTCTCTTGCCTGCCCTGATGGACAGACCTAACTCCTCTAACAAGTTCCTCACCAAGTTTCAGCCACTGGGGAAGTGAGTGCACAGCAGTGGATGGATCCTGCCATCTGAGTCTTGGCGTTCTTACTAACCCTCTGGGATGACCTTACAGGCCACCAGGCCCAACCTGGTAGCATGTGAGTCCCCACATCCTGTCAACTACCCTTACATGATACAAGCTGCTGTCTCCAGTTTCAGTCTCTGCCCCAACCCAAAGATACAGAAGCCAAGACAACTTAAGGTATCCTGCTCAGAGTAACATCACAGGCAGGAGACTGTGGCAATGAGTGGGGCAGATGGAGAGGTGGGGGCTTGAGCCTCCATGCTGGTGGCCCATGAATCACAGGGCGTGCCCTGTTAGTGATGAGTCTCCCCTGTCCTGTTCTGGACACCCAAGAGCATTCTCTGTGACTGCTGTCCTGGGTTCCAAGATTCCCCACCAAGCTACCCTGCTTTTTAGCCCCTTTCACATCTCTCCAAATATTTTCACCTCTTGCACATCAGGAAAAGTTGGACTAGTGGTCTCATCATCCAAAAGCCATGGGAGGTCAGCTACACCCAGAAGAGAAGACACAGATTCGTTCAAAGGTCTCATTCTTTTCCTTACCAGAAAAGAAATTATCTGATTTTCCCCTACAGCTACTTTGTCTGTAGCAACTCCACTGACTTATTTAACAGCCAGATCAAAACCCAGAAGAAACTGGAGGAGGCTCTTCCACTGTAGGGATGGTTTCCACTCAGTAACTGGAGCAAGGTACTCTCCTTGCACCCTGGCTGATTCCCACAAGAGACCTTTCAAAGAAAACACTTAATTGCCTCCTTCCACAGGCCCTGTAATGAGCTAAGGCAAAAAGAAATCCAAAGGACAAGGCCTACAGAGAAAGTGATGAAAGGCATTTCAATAAGTACCTACTTTCCACACCAGGATAAAGTGATTGGCCATCCCCATCAGCACTAAGGAGGGGAAATGTTAAAGGACAGTGTAGGAAAGAACAAAATGAAAAACTCAAGCTTCCTGTCTCCTTTGAGTTGGATTCCTTTTGTTTAAGACTGATTTGGCTTGAAGCATGAGCTTGCAGAACAGCAGTCACAATCCAATGTAAGATTTGGATAAAACATTATTCTACAGCAAAGCCACGTGACTTCATTTGTCATTATCACTGCTCACTCCCTTACTAGAGTTAACGGAGCGTTTCCTACTTGCTAAAATACTTCTTAGAGCAAAAGCTTGCAAATAAGATGGATTCCTGATTTAGAACAAACACAAATGACATGCCGTTTCTCCTGGCCTACCCTCAAAAAAACTTCCTTCTCAGATTCTCCACTTTCAGACTACTCCCAACCACCTCAGGAACACCTGAGCTCTGCAAGAAACACCCGTTTCAAGACTCAGACTTACCAGCTCCTATCTGCTCCATAACATGAACACTTAAGTAGTTTTTTGATCTTGGGCAAATCACCGAACCCTGCTGGGCCTCAATTCTCTTGTGTTCAATAAGAGGGTAGGATTAAATTCTAAGGTCTCTTCCAGCTCTAGCCTTTCTGATTTATATATAAATGAAATGTAAAGTGCTTAGCACAATACCTGGTTCATGGAAATAATAAATACTTGTTGAATAAATGACCTGCAGCGATGCAGAAGTGGAAAGGGTTACCAGATGTCTATCTAATAGCAAGGGTACTCTTGTCAATGTGATGAACACTGTTGCTATCATTCTTCATGAGCAATAAAAGTAACAATCATTTTTTGAATAATAGCACTTAACAGCTTGAAGCTATTTCAGAAAACAGGAAATCAGTGCAAACATGTAAACAGCTTTAGATGCAGAGCTACATACTAGATTTGAATGAACAAAGTCTGAATCCAAGCCCCCTCACCTTAACTAGTGAAGTGTGGGGGCTACAGAGATTTGACTCCTTGGATCACAACTGAACAGACATTTTCATCTTAGGATTTTAAGGTAAAGGAGAACTCAAAAATTTAAGGCGGGCAAGGGTGGGGGGGGGCATGATGTTCTCAAAGTGAAGAGGGGAGAAAACACCACAGCAGTTTCAAGATCAAGTGGAACTCTGATCCCTCAGTAGTAGCCACAGGCTGTAGTGATGTGTTCCATCAGATTAGAGGGGTTTGCGGGTCACAGTACTTCCCTCTTTCCAAAGCTCTAAGCCACCATCTGTTTCTCAAGGGAGAGCAGGGCAGGAAGGACATACACAAGGAGAGATTCCAAAACCATCAGAAGGCAGAGGAAACAGGTAAGATGGCAAATCTCACCTGGGTAAAGACAGAGCCTTCTCAATGTTAGCAATCTCAGGCAGTGCATATAAGAGCAGCGTTTTATTCAGTGCACACTGCCCTTGTGGACTAACAGACGGGGTAGCGAAAGGTTAAGGACAAACCCACAAGACTACAACTCCCACTTGATCAAAAGCTGCAGGATCAAAAGCTGGTTATGAAAACCAGGAAAAGGTTGTGTTCCTCAGTGTGAGTGGTTGGTCAATACATGATGCACTAGAAATCAGGACACGTGGGTGTCAGTTGGGATCTACCTTGAACTATCTTTGAGATGCTGGGTAGTCAAATGGTGGTCCTGGATCTGAGTTTCCAAATCTGTGAAATGGGCGAGTTGGGTAGGTTGACCTCCTTCCAGCTCCTTTCTACACGGCTGCGTGCGCTCCGCTCTGCTGGAGATGGGTAGGGCCGGGTAGGGCGGGCAAAAGAGAAGGAACACAGGCTTGTAGTAAGCCACCGGAACAGGGCCCGACCCTATAAAAGGGTGCAGGACCAGGGAGCAAAGGCCGCGGCTTCGCCTTACCTGCCACCTGCCGACTCTCCCCGCATAAATGGAGCCCCGCAGCCTTCGCCGCCGTTCACTGTCACCTTGTCCAGCTTGGCGCTCCGGCCCGACCGGGCTCAATACGACCTACCATGGCCGGCTGCCCAGAGTGGCAGGCTAAAGACCCAGACCCGGCGCCAGCCCATCCTCGACCACAGGCGCGAGCGCAAGCGCAGAGCTCCGCCCCTTGGCTCATCCCGTGGAAACCTGGGAGTTGGAGTTTACCCCTGGAGGAGGCGGGGACGAGCATGTGATAAAGTGCACCAATCGACGTGCTCCTTACTAGGGCACGACTGCTGGATTTTACCCAATGAGAAACCGACTTTGTTTTCCGCTGGGTTTGGAACTCTGGCAGTCATGGCGCCACCCGTGAGGTATTGCATCCCGGGTAAGTGAGCGTGTCCATAGTAATTCCTGGATAGGGACAGAGGTAGGAAGCCTGGATGGCCAACAGTTTTTGGGGATCCAGCGTAGCTGATGCAGCGGGTTCTTTTTCCCTGCAGGCGAACGTCTGTGCAACTTGGAAGAAGGCAGCCCCGGCAGCGGCACCTACACCCGGCACGGCTACATCTTTTCGTCGCTTGCTGGCTGCCTAATGAAGAGCAGCGAGAACGGCGCGGTACTGGGGCGGCTTTCCCTGTCTTTTGCCTCTGCCTTTCTTTTTTTTTTTTTTTTTTTTTT